>JAIQCU010001560.1:0-20298 GCA_022114935.1 Leptestheria dahalacensis
TAAAGGTCCTTCTTTACAGCCAGTCATTTGGCGAGTCACAGCTGAATAGCCGATACAAGTACCTTATAACTATCTTGGATATCCGCTGTGTATTATTGCGTCAGGGTCTAAAAGGTATGCTGCGATAAAAGAACGGAAAAGGATTACATCATGTCCTCTAACGGGACGGATTTGATTATTGTGTCCGGGGTCTAAAGGAGTTGCGGAAACAGCTTGTGGTGTTCCTTATTGCGTAAGAGTCGAAGAGGGAGGCAGTGCAAAAATAGCGGAAACGAAACGGATGTTGCAACACAAAGGAATACATCCTGTCATCGTGAATTTCTAATTTTCTTTATTCAAATGCAATGTAAACAATTAGTAAACATTTACTGGCTTTTTAAAGTGAAGAGTACAGCCGCAGTATTCGCACACACAGTATTGTACGAATTTGTAAAGATAACCCCATTGATCCTTTTTGTTGTTTGCCAAGTTTACCCAATACTTGGGTTCCTTTTGTGCAAAAAAACAGCAGACATCAACTTCAGCAATGGGAAAATCAAGAAAATTGGAATACTGTAATTGTCTCGACATAATAATTGCGTCTGTTCTCCGCATGACCCATAATAGTGTGTGTTGGTACACTTGATGTCCACAAAATTTAGTGAAGCATAGTTTACAACGTTTGCTGTCTTGGAATACTAATCTACGTCTTGAATCTGCGGGGATCTTTTCGATCCGTCTAGGATCCTTCTCCCAAGGCAGTTTGTAAACTGTACAGCGGCAGCCGAAAATACACTGAGCCCGCCAAGCTTCGCTGACGTTCTGTAAAAAAAAGTACATTACGGCAATAATAATAATTTTACTTTTTTTTTAAAGCTACCTTTCTCTCTTGCAACTCTGAATAAGGAGGAAGAGATTTTGATCTTCGCTTCATGACGTAAGGGTCTAAAAGTTATGCAGCGATAAAAGAACCGAAAAGGATTACACTTTATATACAATGGAGTGCACTTGGTGCAACCAATCATTTTGTTTCGGGCTGAATATCCGGGTCTAGGGGGAATGCGGAAAAAGTTTGTGGTGTTCCTTATTGCGTAAGGGTCTAAGACGGAGGCAGTGCAAAAATAGCGGAAACGAAACGGATGTTGCAACACAGGCGGATGTTGCGAAAGGGGGGCGGACAAACCATGCGGTTATACACTACTAACGTGAACTGTTGGATAACCTGTCATATACTGAATACTACTGTGGGACGCCAACTCTGGGTAAAACTCGTTTCTAAGCTTTAAAATCGGCCGGGAAAGCTTTTCATAAGTTAATACTTAAAAGTCTCTTTCTTAGTGCATATTTAACCGACAAATGATCAAAGTGACGATATATTAAGTTTCTGTTTCGCTGATGCTAAGTAACCCAGCAACGAATATATGTTAAGCAGGGCCGCCCAGAAGGGGGAAGCTACTGGGTTGATCTGAACCGGGCCCCGGGCCCCAGCAGTTTACGGGCCTCTCCTGTGCACTTTTCGACCTTTGTAACTTGTGAGAAGAGCCCCAGTTGGATCCCCTTTTCGGTTTCGTCCCGGGGCCCGAGAAACCTCGATGCGGCCCTGATGTTTTGTCGACATGGCAATAGAAACAATCTAAGCACTAACGTTCTCCCATTTAGTTCATTTCAGTCTTTAGACAAACTGCACATCTTTTACTGCAGTAATAGCTATAAGATATTACTAAAACTACCTTCTATAAATAGAATATAGAAATTGTATAACCGTTATTTTGCTTATTTTGTCGAGGCTTTCGCGTGTTATTATTATATGCTTTCGCAAAGCGAAAGCATAGGGGCGGGGCGGGCGGTCCGGTTCCCCCCTCTCTAGATAAGATACCCACAGGTGGCGTACAGATTAACAGCGTCCAGCATGAAGATGTGCTTCTCCGGCCGGTCGGGATCGTATGTGTCCAATCCGGGGTAATTGGCTCTGTCGTACCGATTTGAGGTGAAGCACAGCCCGCCGCGGATTCCGGATTCGACCGGACTGAATCATGTCACAGTCGTCCATGAGTTCCAGCCTTTCGTTGGTGTACTTGAGGAAGGTGTGTGAAACAGAAAACAAAACGGACAGATGAGGGAGAAAGCAGTTTTCTGGGTGGTTTGAGGGAACCTGCTCGGGTCGAGTCGGTACTGCTGCAGGCAGAAGGCCCGAAACGACTGGAAAACGTAGGCGAGTAGTCCCACGTCGCAGTTCAGGTAAAGGAGGAGGTATTCCCCGAACGGCGCTATGTCCAGCTGGCGCCAGACGTTGCGGGAGTGATCGTAGTCTTCTTCGCTAACCTCCGACCCGGTGATGGTGTTGAAGAAGGCCTCTCGGCTCGGGCAGCCGGTCTCCTCCAGTCGGGACCACCTATCGAAATAACCGTAGGGAAATACCTGTTTCCCCATGAGAAGGTCGAACTGCTCTGCGGTCCAGGACTTCTCGGGGAAACACGTGGCCAGATGATCCCTGAGCAGGTTGAAGGACTCGATGGACTCCCGCCGTTTCAGACTGTCGCTCAGCGTCCCCAGGCTTGACGACAGGAAGTTGTTACTGTCTATAAAAGTCAAGTTTCGGATGCTGAAAGTAACGTAAGTTTAAGATGTCCGGGGGATGACGGAGATTTCCTTTTCTATGTCGATATCGAGTTGTGCGTCCTTCAGAGCCTCGAACAGGAACTTGAAATCGTAGCGCGACCCATTGTGAGCCACGCACGTTAAGTTAACTTGGTTTCCCTGAAGCTCAGGTTACATTTCCTGCAGGCCCATTCTCTCGGTAGACCTGTACAGATTATATTAATCTATAAATTATTTCACCATCTATATTGATTATGATCACTTTATATATATATATATATATAATATATAAAGTGATCATAATCAATATAGATGGTGAAATAATTTGTAAATATGTAATAAGTGTATATATATATATATATATATATATATAAAATTTTAGTATGACTTCGCTGGTTAGGGTTCGCAATTATAGAGAAGCAAGTATCAGCCAATAACTTTTTTTCGGTCGAAACAGGCTACGGAAATCTGAATGGTTTTATATCCGATGTCGTTCCATGCGAAGNATATATATATGTATATATACATATATATATTGCGTAAGGAATACATCTTGTCATCGTGAATTTCTGATTTTCTTTATTCAAGTGTAAACAACCAAGGGTCCGTCAATAATAAAGTGTTTTATTTATCTCATTAAATTAAAAGAATGCGGAACGTCTCAGAAAAAAAATCTTTTGTATTTTCACTCTTTCAATAGATAGTGAAAGTATCAGGGGTACCCGCTATAGCACCAAGGTTTCGCACGCTCCCCGGCGTAACACCGGCAACCGTGTTGGTTCAACAAACAGCGGTCGGCCGGGTTATAGTAATCCCTCCACAGGATCCGACGCAACCCCGGCTGGAAACAAAGGTTGCAGAGGGCTCGCATGGCGTCAGTACTAATAACTTTAATTAATTAATTTAAGTTTTTTTACAAAATGTAAAACAACGATACCTGTATACATGCACGAACCGTAAACGGCTCGACCCGTAGACCTGGAAGGGAATACCTTCCAGCGCCTGACGCAAAGGTCCCTACTCACATAAATTACTTGTTTAATCAGATTTTTTTCTTTCCTCTAAAATAAATCAATTTACCTCGACAGGAGACTCGTCAACGCTCCATACAGCAATTACTGTAATTTCCATTATTGATATTTGGTATTGGTATTGGTACAGTAAATCGTACTGTGTTGTAGTAGTATGAAAGAATAGAATCACTTGCAACTGAATTTACGTTGTAAAGGTGACATCTGGTGCCGTATTTGGAATAGAAAAAATCAGACTGATTCTGTCATCTGGTGATAGTCATCTTTTCTAAAAGTAATTCGTTGACGCTGCCATCTGGCGGTCCTCGATGAAAATAGATATCCGCTGTAAACAAAACTGTGTCTTATTGCGCAAGGGTCTAAAAGTTATGCAGCGATAAAAGAACGGAAAAGGATTACATCATGTCATCTAACGGGCGGATTTGATTATTGTGTCCGGGGGTTTAAAGGAGTTGCGGAAACATGTTCCTTATTGCGTAAGGGTCTAAGACGGAGGCAGTGCAAAAATATCGGAAACGAAACGGATGTTGCAACACAGGCGGATGTTGCGAAAGGGGGGCGGACAAACCATGCGGTTATACACTACTTAAAGACACCGTCGGTATACTGCGGCGTGTACTAGATTTGGTACCATTTGGGAATGCGTCGATTACACAAAAGAGCAAGTAGACCTGTGCAAAATCTAAATTGCCCCTCTTGTTAAAAGTAATTGTGGGTCGTACCACGTGCAGAAAATCAGCAAGCCAGCAACCTCGAATCCAGTAATGCTCACAAAGCAGCAGCGTAGTCTGGCTGTGCCTAAACAACGGTGATGTACCGGTCGTACGAGGAGCCGACGTGTTGGCCTATTGGGAGGACCGGATATATGACACCCGTGATGGCTTTGGCATTCGCCTGGCGAATAGGGTCCCCACTGTTCATCAGTGGGTAACATCTGGTTCAGGGCTGCCTGGGAAAACCTTTATTGAGGCTCTTTCCCTCAAGGCAGGCACCCTTCCCTCGAGGTGCGCTCCAGCGGCGAGGACCTATACTCACGCGACCTTACTCCGTTCGGACGTCGATTTCCGGGCCGACACCATCCTGCTAATAGTACGGTTCTCCAAAACCGATCAGTCAGGCGCCGGCCGCGCAGTCACCAACCCGGCCATCGCAGACCACTCTGTGTGCCCTCACCGCCTGTTAGGAGCCTTCGTTACGCGACGTGATTCTCGTTTTGAAGCTTCACTGCCATTGCTCATCCGCGTGGATGGATCGTATCTAACAACTCGTTGTCTCAATCGGGCGCTGGTCCAGGCATCCCCACGTGGCACTAGGTTTACGTCTCACATTGCTTACGCATTGGCGCGGCGACAGCAGCTGCCGCCGCAGGCCTGCCGGTTTCAGCCATTCGCTTGTTGGGTGGGTGGTCCTCTGGATGCTTTCACCGCTATGTACGCTCGAACAGTGAATCCGGACTCCGCGTACGCAGCCTTCTCTTCCGGTCGAACCTTCCTTACTTGCAGGATGGGGGTTCAAACTAGCTGGGCGAGGTTTACGGTGGTTCTCGGGGTGCCCTTTTTTATTTATTACTTGTTCTTTGTTTTTTTCATCGTTTGCAGTTGTATCGTGATTCGAAGCTATTGAGGTCATTGTGAAATAGAATTCTACACTCATGTAACCCAGAACTATATTGCTAAGATCAGACAGTTACCTTTTGCCTTTTCTTTGTTTCCCTGTCATCACTGGTTTTTCTTCTTTTAGATTGTAATTATACCAAGATCTACACGTTCACCGGTCATTGCCACCAGTCCTCTCATCAGGTTGGCGACAGCAGTCGTCGTTTGGGGCGGCAGTCCCCGATCAACGGCCTAAGGCGGCCCCCGGGGGGCCCCACCTTCTCGGCCTCCTCCACCCCAAAACGATTAATAATTGATAGGCTCCGTCGGTACTGGTTTTTGCGAGGCTGTTCAGACGGACTTTCAGGAAAGAACAGAAATTCAGGAAAAAACGTTACAAGTACACTGAGATGCCTTCGCGGATGGAGATGGTATTTCATGTGTTAAGTATCGTTTTAGCCCCTGCGTTGTTATTTCCATTTCTTGCAGTTTTTTTGTGTTCTAAGTTTTTCCAAAGTTGTTTTATCATCCTAGTGGTTTTAGTTTTCCTTTCACCTGTGGAGTTTTATTGAGGGCAGATAAAGTCAGAAAGCCGAACAGAAAGGTTCTCTGTAAAAGGTCTGTTGTTGAAAGTCAAAATAAAATTGTTGAAAGAAATCGTTGAATTGGGTTTATGGACGATTCGGCCCACCGCCAAACCGGCCCACCCAAACCGGCCCATGGTTGAACCAAACCGGCCCATGGTTGAACCAAACCGGCCCATGATTCCAACCAAACCGACCCACGGGCAATATCATAAACTTTATATAATTAATTCTCATTAAGTATTTTTTGGCGGCTTGTATACAGCTGAGATACGTTCTTGTATGAGATAATTAAATGTATTTAAAAAATATTTTTATAAATTTTTTTTGAACTTTTGAATGTGGCAAATCATGAAAGAAGTCGGTTACAAGTTTGAATCTCTAAGCTGTGTCGGTGTTTGATCCAAATATTACCGATATTTACAGGGAAATTGCATCCTACAGATTCAATCTCACAAATCTGCCATTCAAATCATAATATCTTGACTGCAATGAATGCTGAAATGGTATCAGAATAGCTCAGCGGTAGAGATTCCATTATGGGCGCGAAGAAACCCGTGATCAATTCTCAGAGCTGGGTAGTTCATTTATTTTGAAATAATGTAATTTTAACCTATTAACCTCTTTATCTTCTTACTGAATTCAATATTTGAAAATTTGTATTCGAATATTGAAAATTCGTATTCAAATATTCGAAATTCATTATTATAATTATTTTATGTGCATTCCGTTAAAAACAAAAAGAAACATTAGTATATCATTGATACAAGTTGGTATTATCGCAATAAGGAAAAAAAATCGTCACGACCATGGGTCGGTTTGGTGGAACCATGGGCCGGTTTGGTTAAGCCATGGGCCGGTTTGGGTGGGCCGGTTTAGCGGTGGGCCGAATCGTCCAGGTACCGTTGAGTTTTTAAGGTTGAGATTGTACATTTTTATGGTGCATCGACCAGGAAACCGGAAAAGGGGAATTGAAAATAATTGTTGTTCAGTCCATTCAATTTCTCGGATTTCGTTGTTTGTCGTTGTCGTTGTCGTTGAGTCGAGTTTTGTTTCTCAAGGTGTTGGTCGTTGTCGAGTCGATTGGTTTACTTTGAAGTTCGTTTGTCGTTATCGGGTCAATTTTCTTTGAGGTTTTGTAATTTTCTGCACTGGGTTTAATTGCACAGAGTAAAAAAAAAGGGAGTTTAGGGGTTAGTTTAAGGTTTGATAACAGGTGTCATGGTTAAGGTGTTCATGTTCATCGTCAGTGGTTTAAGTCTTTATGGTTGCATGTTTAGAAATGGCACCGTTAAGCCCAGAGTCAGAACTGGCTGAACTCTACGAGGAGTGTGCAAAATACAACGAAGAGTTCCTTAAAACTCAACAGCCTGCTTCGGCAAAAATCACAAAACAGTCCGACGATTGGATTCGGCAGCTAGATAGTGCCACCCAACAATGCTATCAGCAGATAGATGCATACCTCCTGTCTCGAGCAGGGGATGCGCCCTCGTCTGCTGCTAGCTCACGTAATAAGGCTGAAAGTACAGTTTCCTCTAGTGTTGATTTACTTGTAACTGTGACTCGTATGGCGCAAGAACAAATTCAAAGCCTAAGGCGCGAGTCATCAGTAATCTTTGACCAGCTTGAACGACAGAAGGAAAGGTTTGACCAGTTGATAGCTCAACAAAAGGCTGTCGCTAGTAACGAAGTTGATCCCAACGTAGATGTTATTGAGGTAGCCGAAGAAGAGCACGAAGACGAAGAAGGTGTCTCTGATTCAGATGTGATCGAAGACGAGTTGGAAACCCAGTTGAAACGGGTAATAATAGTTGTGTGGAATCACATGCTGAATCGTCCTGTTTGTCAGCTTCCGTTTCTATTGAGTCGTGTGTTGTTGAAAACAGGAATGCTGATGGTCGACGTAAGACGACTCTTGCAGGTAGTAGACCACCTAAAACGGTTTCGTTTTTTTCCAGTACAAAGTATCGAAAAGACTCACCGGGTGCATGGGTATACAAAGCATTCAAGAAGTTTATCGATAAGACTGAGACGACTCCCTGGCTTATGAATATGCTGCCAAAGGTAGACATAACGCCGTTTGATGGGGATCCACGAAAGTGGCCACAGTTCATCATGTCGTTCAAAGATTTGATTCACGACGTAGTACCCAATGTAGCTAAAAGACTGGCCCTACTACGACAGCTTCTGACTCCCACAATCAGAGATTCTATAGCGCATTCGTTGAGCAACCCAGCGTTGTATCAACAAGCGCTACAAGACCTGGAACGTATGTTTGGGCATCCGCAAATGGTCTCTCAAGCTTACATCCAAGGGTTACTTGACTTTAAAGAGATTAAAAAAAGGATCTGCAGCATCTAAGGGAATTCCAGTTGAAAGTTCACGGTGCTGTAGGTAGCCTTGAAAGCTTCGGTTACAACGAAGAACTACATTCGATGACCACGCTTACTTTAATCAAGAGAAAGTTGCCTGAAAGTCTTCAAGACAAATGGGGTCATCATGAATACAAATTACGCCCTCGCAATGCGTCATTGATAGACCTCGATAAATGGTTGGAACGGCGAAGATCTCAAGAACTCCTCTAGCCTTTATTGAAAGCAGCAAAGAAATAGGAAGTTTGAAGGTTGACAAGTCGACGAAACCAACGCAACCTGGGAGAGGACATCCACACGCTGGAAAGTCGGTACTCGCTGTGTCTGCTCCTCAGAAACCCGTGATAGCAAGATGTATCCTCTGCGATACAGAAGGGCAAAAGATCAGAGCGTGCAAGTCGTTTCAGGACATGTCCCAAGTAAAAAGACCTAAAGATGTTAAGGAAAAAGGACTGTGTTTCAGATGTTTAGGGGGAAATATCATTAGCAGAGAATGCAAGTCGACAAGCAGGTGTGAAATCCTCAATTGCGGAAGAAACCACCATACCTTGCTCCACGACGCACCCAGGCAAAGGTTAAACATACCAACGCCGTCGTCAGTGATAGAAACCACGGCACAGGTTCATGTTGGAACTGTGAACGCATCACAGAAGGGTTCGAAAGTGTTGCTTGCTGTTGAGCCAGTAAAGGTATGGAATGGAAATAGGTACGTCAGCACCTATGCCTTCCTCGATTCCGGTAGTCAGGTTAATCTGATCTTGGATAGCGGAAAGGCTGGACATGAAGGGCCCAACTAGTAATTTACAGTTTCGTTCCTTCCACAATCAGAACCCAAAGCAAAGATCTAAAAGGGTAAGCTTTACAGTGTCCTCATGTGACGGTACTGCTGCCTTCGCAATCCAGGAAGCTTTTACAGTTACTGTGCTGAACATACCAACGGATAAGCTGAATAGTCATGTCGTTAGATATTTGGGTCATGTTACCGATGTAACATATCCAGAAGTAGAACTCGAGCAAGTCACTATCCCGTTCGGCATGGGACTACCCGAACTGCACCAGCAGCTGGAGGTACGCGCTCCTCCAAACGGGGTGTTGGCTCCTTGGGGAATAAAGACCCCTCTTGGTTGGTGCCTAGTGGGCACAAAGGAGACGGACAAAACTAGTAGAACACTTCAAGTCAATCATGTCGCTCTCGTGTCGGATGATGATCGACTTGAGGAATTGGTAACGAGCTTCTGGAAGACGGAAAGTTTTGGCGTGAAGCCAGGTGTTACACTTCCGACGAGTTGAGACGATCAAAAGGCAACGGAGATTCTGGAAAGGACCGTGAAACATGTCGGAGATCGTTATGAAGCGGGTCTACTCTGGAAATCTCCTGATGTCATGTTACCCAACAACTTCGACGCAGCCGCTCAGCGGTTTGCATACCTGGAGAGAAAGTTTAGTCGAGATCCGTCTTACGCTGCAGAGTACAGCAAAGCGTTGGAAGAGTACTTTAGGTTGGGACATGCAAAGGTACTTGAAGATCCCACGAGTGCAGCGGGTAGGTTGTGGTATCTACCACACCACGCTGTACGCCATCCGATGAAACCAGAAAAGATAAGGATAATGTTCGATGCTTCAGCGACGTTTCAAGGAAAGTCACTGAACAGCTCACTACTTAAAGGTCCCGACTTGATCAAAGGTATACAAGGCTTGTTACTGCGCTTCAGGGGACACCCAGTGACGGTCTCGAGCGATGTCGTAAAGATGTTCAACCAGGTTGAAGTCACTGAATCAGATAGGGATGCTGTTCGTTTTCTGTGGAGGAAGCCTGGGCAAGGCAAGTCACTGTCTGTGTATCGAATGCAGGTGCAGATCTTTGGCGCTGTGTCCTCGCCATTTACGTGCATGTACGTTCTGCGCAAGACTGCACAAGATTTCGGAAACGACTGTCCTGATCTGCAAAGTAGAATTGTCAACAATTTTTACGTGGACAATTACGTTGACTCGTTCGAACCGAAGAAGAAGCAATTCAGAGTTGTCATAGGATGAAGTCTATCCTAAGCAAAGGCGGTTTCAACTTGACGAAATGGGTGTCGTGTTCGGAGAAAGTGATGTTGTCGTTCCCCATGGAAGAGATCACGAAACCTTCCTGGAATCTGGAGTTTGAGAATTCGTCGGTGGAGCGCACGCTAGGAATCTTTTGGGATCCCAAAGCAGACTGCTTTTGGTTCAAGAGTGTAATCCCAGAGGAAATCTTGACCAAAAGACAGGCTCTGAGGACAATTGCTAAGAACTTTGAACCGCTGGGGTTCCTAGCACCGATCATACTGTCTGCAAACGTTCTGATCCAAGAAATGTGGAGATCGGGGTTGAATTGGGACGAAGAACTTCCTAGGTCGTTGCAAGATGAAGCCGCCAAATGGGCTGGTGAAGTAGGGTTGCTGGAGTCGCTGAAAATCAGCCGTTGCCTAACCAGGAAGCCTTTTACGGACGTGCNTGTTGTCGTTCCCCATGGAGGAGATCACGAAACCTTCCTGGAATCTGGAGTTTGAGAATTCGTCGGTGGAGCGCACGCTAGGAATCTTTTGGGATCCCAAAGCAGACTGCTTTTGGTTCAAGAGTGTTATCCCAGAGGAAATCTTGACCAAAAGACAGGCTCTGAGGACAATTGCTAAGAACTTTGAACCGCTGGGGTTCCTAGCACCGATCATACTGTCTGCAAACGTTCTGATCCAAGAAATGTGGAGATCGGGGTTGAATTGGGACGGAGAACTTCCTAGGTCGTTGCAAGATGAAGCCGCCAAATGGGCTGGTGAAGTAGGGTTGCTGGAGTCGCTGAAAATCAGCCGTTGCCTAACCAGGAAGCCTTTTACGGACGTGCAACTGCACACGTTTGCAGACGCGTCTGAAAAAGGGTTTTGTGCGATGAGCTACATCAGATTCCAGTATATAGATGAAGCACAGGTAGTGTTTTGCACGGCGAAAACAAGAGTCGCTCCCGTTACTCAGCTATCCATGCCCAGACTAGAACTGCAAGCAGCCGTGTTAGCAGCAAAGCTTGCTGGAACTGTGATCTCGGAATGCAGGTTCAAATTCGACGGGGATGTTAACTGGACAGACTCTGACTCTATGGGCCCACCGCAGGCAAACCATGTGCACGTTTTTGGTTGGTTCGCGTGCACGCGGCAGGGTCGTCCACTGCAGCCTGAAAACCGCACCATGCGGGCTGCGCTTTGCTGCCTGCCACAGCCCACTAAAAGCGCGCACACCGATCACTTGCACGTGACGTGCTCGTTACTACATGTACAATGAACCGCTTTCAGGAATACATATATATATTTATATACATATAATACACCCGTGGAATATCTCACTCAACTATTATCATATAAACATCTTAACACTTGCTCTCAAGTTGTTCAACAATTAACAACGCACAATTATGCAAAAGTCTTCTGTATTTATTCATAACTTTGTTCACCTGCCCATCACACTTCACTCACAAATGTCAACCGGAATAAAATGCCATGAAATCCGAGGATATAAAGCATAATTGAAAAAAACAAAAATTGACACAAAAATTACGTATCACTGCTATCTCTGGAAAATAGCATGGACGAATAGAAAGTGTAGAAACTGACTTTTCCAATAATTCAGCTTATCTTCTTGAATAACACTTTTTACTTTTAAACGGTAGACGGAAGGTGCATAAAAAAAACGCGTAAATCTGTGGCACTTATTGAAAGCTTTCGCTATACCGTACCATTTAAAACAGCTTTTTCTTACGGGGGGATGTACGAGTGGGTTTCTTACTACCTTTTGGAATCCGAGCCTCGTCGGAGGCCCTATGATTAGACATTTTGGATGGTCGAGGGGTTGTAATAGCTGCATCATCAGCAACTCTTTTCGATTGTGGTGGTTTCTCAGAAGAGATGAAAAGCGTCTTCTTGGAGGATGATGCCCTGGGTGTTCCTTTCAATGGGGATCTAGTTGCCGGTGATTTCTTCTTCGTTGGAGATTTCCCGCCTAAAAGTGGTTAGAACAAAACCCGTTAACAAATTTTGAACACGGAATTAGTGGAAAATCGCTGTTTGTGCCTGGAGTTTGGAACAAGCCCAATGGCGTATCCGTTTCGTTTTTGGCGAGTAGTCTTATTCGTAGTTTTCTCTGAAGATACCTTTTTACAAACCGTCACGTTGGTTGAGGGCTTCCCGACTGAAATAACAACAAAGAAATATTGATCTGAAATACACGACTACCTTCGCACTAAGTACTAACTTTACATTTACTGCTGGTCAAATCCGCAGAGGCTTCTTGCTCTGCTTGATCCTTAAGCGCTGCTTTTTCTAAAGATTTCTTATACACTCGCGCTTCGGTCTGCAGTTTCATTGTTCACCCATCATCATGTTGGTTAACTCGACAGCAGAATCGACAACTGAAACATCTCTGTCCTGGGCTGCCACCAGATTTTCCTAACGCAGTTGCAATTCTTTGATGCTACCTATAGTTATGAACGTACAAGTTACGAAGGCAAGTAAGGTGTGATAATTCATTTTGAAACTTACGGGAAACTCCATAGACCATAGACAGAGGCAGGAACATGCTCCTCTTTGTCATTAACCCATGACCTAATTAAGAGATTGCAGAGGTTATATAGTTCTAGCGCAATGTGACGTTATTTAACTTACTTGATAATCACGCGTGTATTTGGTCTCTGGAGTCCTTTTGAGTGCCTCTTCCAGCTCGCTTCCTTGAAACCCGCGTAACATAGGAGATGTTATAATACTCGGTACGCTTATTTCAAACTGCTGACTCTCAAACCTTTTCAGAAGAACAAACAATTGCCCCGGCCTACAAACGTTAGACATATCACAACCGAAGTTATTGCTTACACGATATAAAAGGAAAACTGAGGCATCAAGACAACCTAACGAAAATGGCGACCCACGCGGACCTACGTCATGAGCTTCATTGCCGCGTGCTGCGTTGCCGCCCATTCCTATTTTCTAGTGCTACGACAGAAAAAGGAAAAGCATATATGATCCACTTTAAGTATGGAATGTTTCCTGAAACAGGTAATTTAGTTTTTTAAATTATTTATCATAGTACAAAATACTTGCATAAATTCCCGAAAGTATGTGCCGATAGTTACTAAATCGATTCTTTGATGGAAGCGTGTTTCCATGGCAAACGCGCAGACAGCAGGTCGAGTCTTCGAGTCTGTTGTACCATGGATGGCGCATCAAAGAAAACATCGTCTCATTGGGCTACAAGAAGGAAAATTGAACGCGTTGTCAAAAATGAAGTTCTCAGTATTATGGAACAGATTTGTGGAAGTGCCAGCGAAGATGAAACTGAAAATAACTCGCAGGCTAAAGGAAGCAAACAGAAACTTGAGGTGAGTTTATACTTATCTAGAGCACCCTGCTATTTATTTACTAATTGAAATGCACCTTTTTTATAATTATAAAGCGCAAGAAGAACGAGAGCCAACGCCAGATTTTTTTCCTGACGACGGAAGCTCAACAACTTTTAGTGATGTGCTTGCTGTACCCGACGTAACACCCAATTTTTCTGACGGAGGTGATGAACCCGCAGCCACGGTCATTGAATCAAAGCTTATTGCAGACTTCTTACTTGAGAATCCTGAAATCCAGCTTGAAGACTCTGCAGCTGAGCTTTTAACTTCTGATTTTCTTCGCGAAGAGAGCCTTGATCTTTGGGATGAAATTGGTGTGGTAGGTCCACTAATATAACAAATTAACCCGATAAGAAATAAGTAAATTTGCAAAGTCCCTTGCCCTTATATATCGCTAACAGTACTTTGTAAATGAAATTGTATTTTCCTTTTTATTTTAGGATGATGCACCGGATGACCATTATGTTTCTCGCGCAGTTTATGCTCATCTATTGATTTCTGCTACGTATCTGAAACATCGACAAAGCAACAACGCATTAGCTGATCATCTGACTGTTTTGCCATATGTAATAATTTTGAGCGGCCACTATTGTGTAAAACAAGCAGTTTATTTCGCCATGCATTGTGTTTGGAATATATCCTGTTTCTGCAAGTAACAAATCATGGTGAATTATGATTTGTCAGGTTATAAAAGTACAATGTTGAGTCTTACATACACATGCACTTTACGTATGAATATCGCCGTATAATTAACACCTACAGTCAAAATTACGTTCACTTCCAGAAGATATAGTATGTAAACTTAGGAATACAGTTATCGCAACTTAATATTAATAATATTCTAAGCCTATATTATTTAAGCAAAAAATCAGTAGGTACTTTGCAATTTTCAGTAAGGTTATATTCCCATCAGAATATACGAATATGTATTATATATCCTGCTAACTACAAGCCAGCCGCATGCAAGCCGTGGGCACTTCACAGGCAGCAAGCGTTAAACATGCAAGCAGCAGGCATGTACAGTGCCCACGGCAGAATGTGTGAACACTGCGGCGACGTAGCGGGAACGTTTTTTACTGGCAGTCAAATGCTTGCCTGTGGTCAGCTCGCGGCGCGCACCCCGTCTGCAGCCTACGCTTCCACAGGCACACCACAGGCAACTGGCTTCTATATTTTTTCTAAGGGTAAGACTGTTCTGCAGTGGATCAGTTCACAAAGATGCAGGTTCCATACATTTGTGGCCAGCAGAGTTGGCGAAATCAGAGAGCTAACTACCAGCAGTCAGTGGCGGCACGTCCCAGGCAAACTGAATCCTGCAGACGAAGGAAGTCGAGGAATCTGGGTACACAGTGCTGTAAGTAGTTGGTTCACGGGGCCGGAGTTTCTCACGATGTCGAAGGAGAGTTGGCCTGATATGGTTGAGCTAATCGAGCCTGTAGAAGAAGTTCAACGAGAAAGCCACGTAGCAGTCGTAGTTGAAGGCAACCCTGTGTTCAGACTGATGGACACTTCATCGATGCTTCTGCGGTTGATGAGAGTTGTGGCCTACACGTTGCGCTTTCTGAAACCAAGCGAACATGGACCGCTTACAGTGGCCGAACTGAACAGAGCTCTTCAGAAATGGCTAACGCATCGCCGAAACCTGCAAAAGAGGTGACTTGATTTTACTGAGTGAGCCATCAACGCCCAGAGGCAAATGGCCACTAGGAAGGATCCTACGCGTCTTCCCTGGAGCAGACGGCATAGTGAGGACGGCAGAAGTGAAGACCAACACTGGTGTGTATCTGCGTCCTGTGGCAAAGCTATGCATCTTGGAGGAAACGGCGGGGACACCAGAAGATGCCGGTGAAAGTATCTAGTCAATTTTGTTTCAAAAAAGAGGCTATTTTCGAAAACAGGGGCCGGTATGTTAAGTATCGTTTTAGCCCCTGGGTTGTTATTTCCATTTTTTGCAGTTTTTTGTGTTCTAAGTTTTTTCCAACGTTGTTTTATCTTCCTAGTAGTTTTAGTTTTCCTTTCACCTGTGGAGTTTTATTGAAGGCAGATGAAGTCAGAAAGTCGAACAGAAAGGTTGTCTGTAAAAGGTCTGTTGTTGAAAGTCAAAATAAAATTGTTGAAAGAAATCGTTGAATTGTTAAGGTTGAGATTGTACACCATGTGTGTAGGGATTGTGGAGTGATCTGTCACAGTTTCAGTGAGTATTTTTTGTGTACCAGGAACATAAACCAAGACTGTCTCGAGAATTACTTTGGTGGGCTAAGAAAGGACGGCGGCCTAAACAGTACAACGACCCCATTATCCTATAGGAAAATTTTCAAACAATCTTTAACATCACGATTGATAGGCTCCGTCCGTACTGGAAATTGCGAGGCTGATCACACAGACCTTCTTTTTGAAGTTCAGTTAGTCTCCCGAGAGCTCAGCAACTCATTTGCAAGAACCAATAAGTTGTTCCGAGACATGCTGGATACCGTAGAAACAAAGATTCAAACAGAGAAAAATTCATATGTGCCCAATCAAACTTGTTGCGATACAGCCAAAAAAGACGTTGCTTATTACGTCTCAGGTTATGTTCTGAAAGGTTTCTCTAAACATAAGTGCTCGGAATGTTTTCAGTCCCTGTCGGGAAGTCAGTCCTTGGAAAAGAACTACAAACTGTACACATTCTAAGGGCATTTGAAGGGAGTGCAAATGAGCTAAGTAACTTGTGTGCACCGTCGGAGAGCACGATTGTGGCCTTTCAAAACTACGACAAGTTATTTGTTGAAAACTTTATCAGTCAAGCTTATCTGCCTGATGTCGCGAAAAAAACTTGCGTCTAAACTCTTATAAGTGCCATTACCAAAGGTTTGAGAAAATTTTCTTGTTTCTTCTTAATCATGAGGTACATGATCCTTCGTATCTTGCAAATTTGCGAATAACGAATTATTGCAAATAGCTAAGGACAGCAACCAGTGGAGGAAAATGAAGAAAATTTTGAGCAGTTGATTTGTCTTGTATTTTATTCTCATGGTTGGGGTTTTGGTTTTACCGGTTACTTTCTAAAGACAATGCTAATCACTTTCTTGTTAAATTTCTGGGCTGTGCATCAGCAATGTGAAGAGAATGGCCACATTGCACGATGTCACACAATGGTCACAGCCCTACCCGAGTTGCTACCCAGCTAGGGTGAAAAGGTTCAGCGAACAATTCTCGATAACACTAATGTACCCAAAGCTATATAAAGCGACGTCGCATGAATTAAACAAGGATATGTAAGTAGTGTAAGTAGAGCAATTATTGCTATTGTCTTTTGCTGTGTACATCATTATACTAACTTAACGAAAGAAAATAAAAGCGGGGTGAAGGTTTGAACTGTTTTATTTAGCGCCGTACGGGCAACCTTCAAATGCTACAGAGCAAGACAACCCTCTCTTCTCCGAAAGGTCGTAGTACCTACATAAAGGAAGAAATGGGAAACACGTTGACATAGATTCTTAGTTACATCAAGATGATCTCACTTGTATTTCATCCGAAATTTATCATCGTCCCGTAACTTGTCGCAGATGTCCTTGATGTGGGCCGCTTTGCGTGGGGACAACGCGTCGGGCCACACGAGGCAAAGCGACTCGGTGAGCAGGTCTTCATCAACGCCATAACAGATGGCGACGAGAATAAGTGTAAAAAGCGACTTGCTCCCTAGATTCGAGTCCCAGAAAGAAAGTCCACTGCGGGTAGCCACGCTGAAGCCGGCCCTATGATTTCGACAATGGCCTTCCAGCCGTCGTATACTTCGTCCTACTAGCTGTAGTAAAATAATGGCACTGCTCTTCATGTTGTTGAACATGACATTTCAAAGAGTTATATTACCTGATGGGTGACGAGATAACAGATCCGTGATCGGCGTCTGTAACCTCGGAGGCAGTTCTGCAACGAAGAGACATGTAACAAATGTATGATAACACCATTACGTTAAGCATACAGAAGACAGTAGTTTCAAAATACGCACAACGAAGAACCGGTTTAGACAAGAATGTCTGTTCATTACTGCACGTTGATTCACCGTAGAATGATTAGAAGTGTTCAACAAGAAGCCTATTTGTACGTCAGATTCTACATAGTCAGTGAAGGTCAGCAGTATGCAAAACATTTCCGCGAAACGAAAGCGGATGATTGTACATTTATGTGACTGTGACATGGCTTAGGAAGTGTACAAATTATTTGGCATTAAGGTGTTATAATAAAATAATGAACCCAAATGATCATTCCCAAAGCAATTGCTCCACCTAACCGGTAACGACGACGCCGACTTCCTCGTACTGATACCGCCGCTGCCGGATGCCTGTGTGAAAGTGTACAGCATGCGGGACTACCAACCACATTTCGAATTGCGGCTGTGCTTTTGGAGTGAGGGGGAAAACGTATCGTGTCGAAGGATGCCGGTTGGGCTACCCTCAGTCACAAATGGGATCGCCAAAGTACACGGGTTGTACATAGCCCACGAGGAGGTCCACTCGGCCATTGTCAATGGGGGGGGGCACGATGTTTGTCTCGGCAAGTGTAAGTTGCAGAAGAACAATAAACAAGATTTCTGTGGACACGCCTGCTACTAAACGTATTTTGTTAAATCCGTAATGATGTGTTTGGCTTAACGCCCTTTTTTGTAATTAAGGGGGAAGTCTTAATTTACTGTAGTAAGGTGTACTGTTACCGCTATAGTGTAGGAAGAACACGTGATGGTTGAACGTTATAGTTACCTAGGGGTATAATTAGAAATAATAAACTGAAATAAGGATGTGAAATAAGAGTTTATATATGTTAATTACTATAGCAACTAAACTGTGGTCAAAGAACAATTTTAGGGTTCGAATTCAACTAAAATTTATCATCAATTTCATTAAGGAGATGTGTTATCCCAATGTATATTCTTTCCGTGTAATTTCCGTCAGCGTGATGCCTCGCAATTGGTGGACACAAAAGTATAACCGAGTGTAGATTGCTCAGGACGAGAGGGAGAAAGGTCAATAGGCGAAATTTACTGAAAGCAACCGGTACAATGAGCTTCCCAGGTCGAGTTAACCAACAATAAAAAATGCGTGTTGACCATTGAAATTCGGGTAGAATTTGTCAACTGTTTTTTTAAAAATGCAATGTAGCAAGGACTTGTCACGTCAAGACGGTGTGTAAGAAGTGCGACTCGGAGATGGTTTTGGCAAAGGACGAGAGTGTCAGTGACGGGTACATATGGCGTTGTCAAAAGCGCTCAAGGAAAAACAAACGGCGTTGCAACGCTAAATTCTCGGTGCGTCACAATTCGTGGATCTCATACTCACGGTTGACCATGTACGAGGTCATGACCTCTGGTGGAATAACACGCTCGCAAGCTTCGTGACCAAGGAGATGGGAGTACAAAGCGAAGCTGTTATGGACTGGGCAAACTACTGCCGTGAGGTGTGTTTACGGTTGATTCACATTTTCTATTATGCGTCATATTAATTAAGAATACAAAGGTTAATCCCAACTGAAATAATTTCCAACAAGTAAATGTCCACTCTGATACTACCATTCTCCATAATTTGTTGTCCAATCAAGTCCTACGAATTAACCTTGATAATTATCTTAGAGAGACGGAAAAACTACAAGTTATCCAACACTGGCTGTCCCCTTGTAAAGAGCTTTCCTGCTTATTAATTCTTCTTTATAATCTCTTGATTAGTGATTTCCGTTTTCTCATTATCACAACTATTTTCGTATTCTACCTTGAGTTCCTGTTTACTCCTACCTTCTCAACAATGCTACTTTAAACGTTTACCTATTTGTTTCCATCCTTTTTATGTCTTTGTATTCATCACTCTCAGCATTTGTATGATTTGAACAATCTATCAAGTGTAAAATGTGTACCAAGAAAAAGAAATGTTGTGAAGGAAAATTTGCAATCTGATGTTGTTAGTTGCCATCTGCTATGTTTTCCTGCGTATCAGATGTATCCTGTTATGCGTTTGCCCTATGCACGTTGGCACTTCCCCCGGTAGTGACGTTTCAAACGGACTGTATAAAACCTCGTTGGAACGTCTTATCGGGGCCTTTTTCACTTGTCTGTACTCGTTGACGTGTGGACTTGATACGCCCCATTTTACACGTAACAATATGTTGATTTGGTATGCCTTCTTTGGCAAGCCAAAAAAATGCTTACACATTTAGTGAATACATTAGTCTTGGATGAACTCGGTGTGAACTTAGCTACTTCAACGTATTCATTTCAACGGGCTAGCAATTCTCTGGTGAGCCCACGCTCAACACTAGTAGAATGAGTCGCCATTCAGAAACTTTGTCTTCTGTTATATATGCTGCGATTTTATTCAAGTAAGGAAGCTGATAGTATTCCAGGAGACCATCAAGGCTAGAAGTACGCATTGTTTTAAAACGTACTGCTATGTGCAAATATTATACACAGTATTCGATTAGGAACAGTTTGACCACTGGCGTGTTATGGTGTCTTTATACAATTTGAAACAGGTGTGCGTGGACGCTGTCATGATGCGGTGCGAGAAACTGGGAGGCCCCGGAAAATTGTGGAGATAAGAGTCCAAATTTGGGAAGCGGAAATATCGTAGGGACACAGGTAACGAAACCTTTTCAGGACTTTGTCGCAACTGCCACTGAAACAGCGTCGATTCTTCCACAGTTGAAGGCCAATGGGTATTCGGCGGCACTGAACGCGGATCTGGAAGAAGCTTCATGATACCGGTGAAGGAC
>JAIQCU010001561.1:0-19359 GCA_022114935.1 Leptestheria dahalacensis
GTATCAGAATATCCGGCCGAGCAAAGCTACGGGGCATGTATACACGCCCTGTCACTCTATTTTCAAGCGTCGGCTGCGCGTTCCTTTTAAACTCGTTATCTGCCAACATGCGATGAAACCGTAAAATCGCCTTTTAAATCATGTTCATATCCTAATCCTGTATCTATTTTTTTTACTTGGTCGTTTCTCCAATATACGGAAATAAACATTGGGATTTACCGCTAACGTCCGCGTTATCCTATTTTCCACCATCGGCTGAGCGTTCCTTAGTAAAAACTCGCATCTGCGAATTTTCGGTATAACGTGAAAGAGCTTTTCCAAGTCGCTTCAGTGTCTGTTTTTAAGGTACCTCGTTTCTTCAACACCGAAGAATACAAAATCTACAAATTACACACGGTTAACAAGCTTAACTGTCAATACGATGATGCGATTTACCGCCGTCCGAAATTAGAGTGGACCAGAGTATGCTACCAGCTGAAGACCATTTTTTTTACAAAATTTTAGACGTTCCGCGTTTCTATAACACCGAGTAGCACAAAATGCTTCAGAATATTCGGGTTATAAACCATAGTTGTTTATCTACGGTCCGTATATACGGTTCGGTACGATTTCCCGTCGTTTGAACTTGCAGTGACCGGAGTATACTTATCGGATGAAGACCCTAGGGTGGGAAGAAACGCAGGAACCCAAAAGGAAACGGGTGGTATACACACAGACAAGGGGATCTGGGACAAAGGCCGTTTTAACAAAACATGCTGCCAGTGCCTCAGGTTATCAGGGGGTCTTGACTTGGCCCAGACCAAACAATGCAACTCTACGCGGAGACATCTAGCGGGCGCCGGAAGTTGACTTTCTTCACCGCCCGAGATGTTCGGGCAGTGTGTGGAAGAACCCGTACGACTGTACACAAAGCTCACGTGGACGGTGGACCAAATTGTAATATTAGCTACATACTTATTTTCAATTTCAATACTACAGCTTTTAATGTTAATGTTTTTCAAGGGCGACACGGTGAAATTCAGCTCAAAAATTAAAGTCCCTGTTAATATTTTTAAAAGGGAAATACACAATCAACTCGTTATGGTGTCGAATACGTCACCCCTGCTATAAATATATAAAATATAAACACGTGATGCTGAAGCACCTGCTTGTGCTCGCTGATACGGTGAAAATGGTTCCTTGCGAAAACTGGGTCGCAAGAACCAAATTCAACTTTTTTGTCCATTGCAATTACACATAACTCCCTGCTTAATACTAACTTATCTATAAATGCATTTAGATGGTAAACCCTTAAAAGACTGGGCAGAAGTATAGGCCAAAAAGAAACCATCATTATAATTTAAAAGAAAAAACGTCCAAGGATAATGGACCAGTTAATTTTTTTCCTTCCTGTTAACCGAAAGTTAGAAGTTCGCACACCGTCCAGCCATGACGATGTTGGATGATAGGGTTTCCAACCTTGAGAAAAACCAATTTCCTTCCAACCAATGCGGTAATTTCGAAATTAAGACAAATGACCTTGAAGCCATTTCCGAGGAGTCGCGCCTGGATAATGAACTACAAAAGACGAGTATAATCAACACCGTCGTCAACACTTACCATCCGTATGCGTTGAAATGAAAGTACACCAGTCCCAATCCGTACAAGAAGTGCGTCTCCTTCCAATAGTCTGACTTGAGTGAGTAGAATTTCTGATACGCCGACATTGCTACAATACAAAACACCATTTACTATAGAGATAGATTCTGACTGGTGCGCACGGGATTGTGATCACTGCGTTCGAACAGGGTGAGGTACGTGGTGGCGCATCCTAGAAACTCGAATACCTTTCGCGTAGTCTTCCATTAGCAAATGGAAATGTCCCAGCTTACAGTACGTCTTTGGGTCGATGCTTATCGTTTTATCTGGCGAAGCCCCGCCGCCGCTGCTCGCGACGTCCTGCTTGTTCTGCTTCTTTTGTTGGTGTGACTGGACCAGCATTCTTTCCAGATACTCGATAGCCTGCTCGGAGAGATAAAAAACATTGGTAGACTACTTGCCGTTGGCAATGCACAGTTTTCGAGATGTATACCTTGACGACTAGCAGCCGCTTCCGCTCGTGCTCGGGACTGTTCAGCTTGAGGAATCCAAACTGACGGCTGGTTAAACACGGTAACTCATTAGTTAAACGAAAACTAATACCTTACAGGCTAAAATAGAAATTACCTATCCAGTTCTGAGAGAACTTGGAGCTCTTGGGGCGTTAAGTTGATATCAACGGTTGTTTCATGAAAAGCCATGGCAATAAGACAGACACTGGCGGGATATGCTTTAGAGTTTTACTAAATGCACAGAGGAGCAACACACGAATTGCTGGGATAATTCCCTTGATTTCCTATGTTGCCTTCATGCGAGGATCATAAGAAACAGACAAAGCGGTTATTTGGACAGATTTAAAGATTCACGTGAAGATTTTTAAGTTTGAAAATTGTAAATATGGGGCATGATGCACTGACAACTCTTAACGCTTTTGCAAATCATGGAGATGGGATACCTAGCGTCATCTGGTGGCGTATCTAGTAACTAATATCGTTTTGTTAATCCTTCTCCAGCACGAAATACATTTTATTTTATGTTATTCTATTTACTTCTATTAGCTCATATAGTTATATTAAGTTAATTAATTTTAGTCTTTTTTAATAATACCTAAATAGTTTGTACAACTTCCGCCATGAAACAGTGGCGCCTTGCACGGTACGTACGTCATGTGATTCGTGATGACACAAGGTTGTTTCGCTAGTTTTTCAACAGAAATTATACAGCACAAGATTGTTCCGCTCATTTTGCCTTCTGCCCTGCACATCCTGATTATTGAATATTTAAACCGTGCAAGTTAAAGTATATGATGTGATTTTCCTATTCAAGATCCATATCAGATTTATTGTGGCTCTAATTCCTTTTAGACGTTCAGTTTTACTGTTCAGATTTCCTTAATTTTCAAAATAAATCTAAACAAGGGAAAATGAAAAGATTTAGGATTCACAAGACTCGTCCTGAGAATTGAGAATTTGACTTTGTTGCAGGTTCATGGTCAAACTATACTGAATGCAGTAGATTCCTTATTGTATGCCTCTCGTTGTCTTAAATCATGAAGATAAATTTTAACAGCTAACAAACTTTGTATCGCAGGTGAATAAGCAACGGGATGGAGATTACGCTAAAACCCTCTCAGAAACTCGCAGATCTCCTCAGTGATGTGTCTGCTGGTATAGATCATCTGGATCCAGTTCCGGAGAATGTGAAACGAGTGAAAAATGGAGAAAGCAATGCAGCCCTCAATGTTTCAGACATTAGGTGGATTTCACAAGCACTGAAAAAGGTTTCTAAGCCACATGATCTTGACATTTTAATACCTCGCATTGACCAAGAGACTTTCATCAGGGTAAATATCACCTCCGCCTTCACGAACTGCTTCACGACTGCGAGACCGTCATTCCGTCCCTGCCCAAGCCTCCGCCCCGCAATCCTGAATTGGAAGCTAGGGTTCAGCGTCTGAAAGCCGAGCAGGACCAGCGAGAATACAACCAGATGGTCTCGAATGTGGCGGCTACAAGTAGTCCTCGTGATGTGAACAACATAGCTGCTGAAGGTAACTTGTACTCATGTTAGCGTATCAAGTACGAAATTTATTAACAAGATTTGTTTGCAGTGCGACAGATCAACGCGCAGCTCATTGAGGTTCTGGGTTTTGTCGTTTCCCTCGGCGCCGCTTTCGCTTTTGGCTTCTTTGGTCTGAATTACTGGATCGGCCCGTTTGAGTTTGGGACACGGGCGTTACTCGGAATCTTCATCGCCATAACGGTGGCCATCGCTGAACTGTATTTCCTCGTACGCACACTCGACTACGACAGCAGCAAACTGAGGCAACCAGTGACAACTAAACTGAAGAGTTCCTAATACTATTGTCCCCGTTTTCCCTTCTTCGTGTTGTCCGTTGTATCTTTTGTGTATATTACAATAAACCCTGCAAAAGTATACATAAATTGCTGGGAAACCCTCTTAACGTGCAGATCTTAAACTGTACATGTAATAAAACATGATTGGATGCAAATATTGTATCGTAACATAAAAAAATCAAAAATTAATTGCTAAACCATGCGAGATCAATGATTAAACTGATCGAAGACTTTCTTAACGTGCAGATCTTAAACTATGTACGTTATTCAGTGTGCATTCACCTGTTATGGACCGCGTATTTGTGCAAGTTTGCATGCGCGATATACTCTGCATTAACGCCAAAATGTTACTTTCATAACGACCTATAACACTTTCCCGAAATTACGATGTTTTATAAGACTTAATAATTCCTGAAGAAATTTTGCTAACAAATTCAAGGAAAGTTACCATATGTAATTCACATTAACTATATTTGGAGTTCCTTAAGATAATGAAACTATTAACCATACAAATCTAATGGCGGCTCTAGAGGGTAACTTCCACTGAAAACTAATATTTCCTACACAACTGTAAGAGGTAAATTTAAGTTTTTCAAGTATTTCCACTAATATAGTTAATCTAATTATCAGTACTAGAAGTCACTGTCCATTACTCTATCGTTCTAGTTATTCTTGATGGACATCTTGCTCGGTTTGTAGACACAACCGTTTTCCAGCACAAAATATAAATCCCAAATTTTTCTTTTACGCAGTTCTCAAGTTACTGTGTAAGACAATAGCACGGCTGCCGAAGTATGTAGTTTTAATAGTGAACTTCCTTTAAAGTGGATAATAGGATAGTTTTCACGTAGCGCAAGGTACTGTGTATTGACATTACAGCAATACTTAACATGTGCAATATTAGCACCACAATATTCAACCCTCTAGTTCTGGTTCTTAAATGCGTGTATTGATTTGTTGACATTATCAGACTTCTATATTTCACAAATCTATTTATAAGCCGCGGGGTTCGCAAGTGTGAAATTCTTCCGACATTTCAACCGAATATCTCAAGAAATCTGAAATATAAATCCGTAAAAAAAAACGTTAATTCAATTTAAATTAGGATCTTTGCACCCATATCTTTAACTTCAGTTCACTTCAGTTTCGGGAACTCGACGCATAACTCTGATTACCCCGGACCGTTTTAGTCACCTTAATTTTTGCCTGAATATACGGGGTTTTTGACATAAATAGAGCCATCTACGGGTACAAGATTAAATACGTTATGACGTGAAAACCTCACAATAACAAGCAGCTTTGGTAGAGTCTTTTAGAATGCAGCCTACTAAAGTGACATTGGTGCATTTCAAGCATATTTGAGAGTTATGTAACCATCCCTTCCACCCTTTTTTCAAGGGAGAGCGGCTATGAACGGTTCAGTATTGACGCCCAGGGCTTGCGCACAACGAACCGATTTTGCGTAACCCGTAGTAGAATCAAAGCCCGGCGTACAGTGTTTCCAGTAGCCGTACTTCTCATGTATGTGAAATGTTTTAATACCTTATTATTATATGTGTTTATGATATCTCTAATGGTTTTATATCTTTAATTTAAGTTTTCTATTCTTTCAGTTTAATCATACAATGTGTTTTTCTTGTAAGTATTTGCAGTAGTATGATAAAAGGTAGTGAGAACTACGTATTTATACAACGAAAATGCTAAATAAGAAATATAAAGCAAACTAACATGTAACTTAGATAAATAAGATGATTTGTTACGTAAGTAGTTTGATTAACTCAAAAGTAAGGGAGGTGGAACCACTGCTAGCTCGGTCAGGTGAAGTCAGACGACGTCTCCGAAATACAGACGACGTTCCAAACGGACTCGCGTATCCAACAATGGCGCACGTCTTGAAGATTTCCGCACAGCTTGCCAAAAAGGCATTCTCGCCTCTCGTAAGTATCTTTATCCTCCTTTTCAGTTTTAAAGTAAACTAAGAATAAGTACAATTACAATGGAATGTAGAAAACGCGTTTAGAATTGATTCTAGTGTTGTGCTATACGCAGTACGTTACGTAACGAGGAAATTTGTTTTCATGCAATTATTTAGTGTTACATCACCTGAATATGTATTATTAGTATAACGATCTAATCGACGTTTTAAGACGTAAAATATAGGAATATAATGTAAGTGTATTCTGTATCGGTTGTCTGCTAGGTTAGTTATTAACAATGTCGGGAACGTTGAACGTTAAGTAATGGGGGAGGGTGAAAGGCTCAAGCGAGTTAGTACGTTTACCCGCAGCGGGTTTTTCAGTATATGTAACCCAGAATTTTTGAATAGATTAAGGTAATACGTATTGACCGCTCATATGTACAGTATCATTAATATTAGGAAATTTTTAGCATTGATTGCCAATTATGTTTAATGGTTTAATGGATTTTTTTAAACATATCCGTATGATCATTACCCTGGTTACACAAACCAAGATAGCAAAACTGAATCTGTATTAATCTATAACAATATGAATGCTTGATTTCTCAGATCCTCGCGTTATGTGACCTGTTATGCAACCAAATTTTTCTTTTAATAGGGCCCTGCGCTGAAGCCATCTGTCTGCGGAAACCGCAATTTTCACTTCACTATCGAGGGACGGAATGACACTAAAGTGAAATCTGATGAAGTACGTTAATATTATATTAAAAATGAAAAATTTGTTCGAGTTGACTGAGCTTGTAATGTTTTCGCCTGCTAGATTTCCCGAGACTATCCCGTGGTCGACCACACCTACGATGCGGTTGTTGTCGGCGCGGGAGGTGCCGGTCTCCGTGCAGCATTCGGTCTCGTTCAGGAAGGCTTCAAGACCGCCGTCATCACCAAGCTGTTCCCTACTCGTTCGCACACCGTTGCCGCTCAGGGTGGTATCAACGCAGCACTGGGCAACATGGAAGACGACAACTGGAAGTGGCACATGTACGACACCGTCAAGGGTTCGGATTGGCTCGGGGACCAGGACGCCATCCACTATATGACGCGAGAGGCGCCAAAGGCTGTTATTGAACTTGAAAATTACGGTATTGTATTTGGTTTGATTAATACTTCTGAAAAGTTTTCAAAATACCCTACATACTTTTATTAATTGATTGAATGGAATTGCTTATATTACCAATAAGATTATCTTTTTGTTACAGATAAAATTAGAAAAACTGGCCATTACTTTCGTATTGTAATTTGATGTTTACTTACGTCGTTTGACAGTGAATTCATGTATTGACAAAACTAAACGGAGGCTGCAATGTTTAACATAATCTGATCAATATCTTCAGTAATGGTTGATACAAATTTAAATTAATCGAATTAAAGTTAACGGAGGGTATAATATGTACTGTAATTTGATCAATATCTTGAGTAATGATATATATATATTTGAAGGTAACAAAATTAAAGTTAATATTGCTTGATGAATTTTTTTTTAATTAAAGGTATGCCATTTAGCCGCACTCAGGATGGTAAAATCTACCAGCGAGCCTTTGGAGGACAGTCGCTCAAGTACGGCAAGGGTGGCCAGGCGCATCGCTGCTGCTGCGTCGCCGACCGAACTGGACACTCGCTGCTGCACACGCTCTACGGACAGTCCCTCCGTTACGATTGCAACTACTTTGTCGAGTATTTCGCCCTCGACCTGTTGATGGAAGATGGCGAGTGCCGTGGTGTCATCGCCCTTTGCTTGGAAGATGGGTCCATCCATCGTTTCAGGTAATTTCACTAAAAACACGCGTTAATTCTGTTAGATCTAAACATTGATAAATTCTCAACTTATTGAGTGAATTAACCAAACAAAATGTTGTCGAGATGGGATTCATTAGAGGGAAATGTTGAATCATCGATTCAAGTTAACGTTAGCTTGGAACGGGCGTAAATGCTACTGACTTATTATACTAATTAACGATCTACAATGCTGATTAAAATAATGAAATATTGGTCTCAATCAACTCGTATGTAAACTAGTTAATCATTTTACTACTAATCATCTAAATTCGATGCAATTATTTATGGAAACGTGTTGGGAAAGTATGCGAAAGGTGCGCGCTAATTGAGCTCTAACTTAAACTAATTAACTTAGTTTAAATTCACTGAGTTCAATGCTAACGAGAGATGAATTAGCTGATGAAACATTATTGTTACTTCGCATTGATTTAACTTGATCAAAACTAATGAACTAAATTAATGGTGTTAACTTCAGTTAACTAAAAGTGATAATTAAGAGAGGTGAATAATGTATAGGGAATGTTAAAAAAATTACTATTTTGCAGGTCCAAGAATACAGTCCTTGCAACGGGCGGTTACGGTAGAGCCTACTTTTCCTGCACCTCGGCTCACACCTCGACCGGTGATGGTAACGCCATGGTGAGTCGCGCGGGTCTTCCCTTGCAGGATCTCGAGTTCGTCCAGTTCCACCCGACCGGTAAAAATCAAATAAACAAAAAACAGATTAGCATAGTCAAATAGAGAATAACTAAAAATGTTTGTCTGTCTGTCTATTTATCTGTCTTTATCTGCCTATCTATTTCTCCATCTATCTGTCGGTCTATGTATCTGTGTTAGACTATCTGCCATATATCTATTATGCCTATGCATCTTTTGTTTATCTACCTCTTATCTCTAACTATCTGCTATCTATATAAAATCTGTCTGCCTATCTATCTATGTATCCGTCTCCCTATCTATCTTATCTATCTAATTATTTTTCTGTTTATCCAATTTCCTGTCTATCTGTCTATTTATGTGTCTATCTGTCGGTCTATCTATCTGTATCTCTAACTATCTGCTATGTATCTATCTATCTATCTATCTATCTATCTGCCTATCTATATCTGTGTGTCTTTTTTTAAAATTAATTTAATGGCGGCGTACTCGAAAGGACATCGAGTGTTGCCGCCTTATCTAGCTTGTATAATATCTGTGTGTCTGTCTGTCTGTGAAAAATCTATTATAATCCGTACTTGGTTTATAAATACTTGATATCAAGGTGGAATTTGCACTGCATGAACCGTTAACACAGGGTATTGCGTAAGAAATTAGTGAATTTAAAATATTTCGCGATTATAATTTATTATTATATTCTATATTACTCGAATTATTATTCGAATTTTACGATTCACAAAGCTATTTAGTAGTAAAATGAAGTTGGTTTTGATTGAATTATACAGGCATTTATGGCGCTGGCTGCTTGATCACCGAGGGCTGTCGCGGTGAAGGCGGCTACCTCATCAACAGCAACGGAGAACGCTTCATGGAGCGCTACGCCCCCGTGGCCAAGGATTTGGCTTCCCGCGATGTCGTTTCCCGCGCCATGACCATCGAGATCCGTGAAGGCAGAGGATGTGGACCTGAGAAGGATCACGTCTTCCTGCAGCTTCACCATCTCCCCCCCGAGCAGTTGGCTGCCCGCCTGCCCGGTATCTCGGAGACGGCTATGATTTTCGCCGGTGTCGATGTCACCCGAGAACCGATTCCAGTCCTTCCCACTGTCCATTACAACATGGGTGGTATTCCGACCAACTTCAGGGGACAGGTGAAAATTACATGACTCTTTGAGTACAAGTTACCTCATGGTTAATTCAGTATCAATCTATTTGTTTAAATTAAATCGGTAATACTTAGTTTTGATTAAAATAGATTTCAGTTAAATTGTAGTGACGTGATCATAACTTGACCGACTATTATTAGTTATCAACACTGGTATAGAGTTCTGTCTCTGTTATTCTATAATTATTATTATAACTAATGCTGTTATTTGTAATTTTAGGTCGTCACGCACAAAGACGGTGAGGATGTGGTCGTCCCCGGTCTTTACGCCTGCGGTGAATCGGCCTGCGCCTCTGTCCACGGAGCCAACCGTCTTGGAGCCAACTCGCTTCTCGACTTGGTCGTTTTCGGGCGCGCCTGCGCTCTTACCATCGCCGAGGAGAACAAACCCGGAGAAACCATTGGAGACTTGAAACCCGTATAAATTGACTTTTCATAATTTGTATTAATTAAGTTATTTTTGTAATTAAGTTGATATTATTGCCGTAGAAAATTAACATCAGCTTAATAAGTATGTTCTTAATCATTAAGTAGGAAATCCTTAATTCAGTATCCTATTACATTTTTAAAAAAATATGTATAAAACGGTGATTTTAAGTAGAAAGATTTATTGCCACTTCTAATTTTTCTCCTAATTGAAATCCTGTACTTGAAATCTTAAACTAAATTAAAAGGATTAAGTTAGAATTATAGTATCAGGGAATTATTCTAGGTTTTAAATCGTAATCGGGAAAATATTAAAGTAGGCATTTCAATTGTAATTTTTATTGTAGTTATTGTTGATTTAGAAATAATGTGTTGTCAAATTAAATGTCTTAAATGGAATATTAATTATATTGTTAATTAATTTTTACAGAACGCTGGAGAAGCGTCGGTCGCCAACCTGGACAGCCTCCGCTTCGCCAACGGATCCGTCCGCACGTCGGAGCTTCGCCTGCGCATGCAGAAGACGATGCAGAACCACGCTGCCGTCTTCCGCACGGGCCCCGTCCTCGAGGAAGGCTGCAAGATGATGTCGGAACTCTGGCCGGGTCTCGACGACCTCAAGCTGGCCGACCGCGGTCTGGTCTGGAACACGGACCTGGTCGAGACGCTGGAACTGCAAAACTTGATGTTGAACGCCATCCAGACCATCTACTCTGCCGAGGCTCGCAAGGAATCCCGCGGGGCTCACGCTCGCGAGGACTTCAAGGATCGCGTCGACGAGTTCGATTACAGCAAACCCTCCCAGGGCCAGCCGAAGGTTCCCTTTGAGCAGCACTGGAGGAAACACACCCTGTCGTGGTGCTCGCTAGACAGCGGCAAGGTCGATCTCCAGTACCGACCAGTTATCGATTCCACCCTGGACGATAAGGAATGCGCTACTGTTCCCCCGGCACTCCGTGTTTACTAGGCGGTGCCCTGAACCCTACCACCTCCAACAACAACAACACAGAGTAAATGTCTGAACGTGATGAATAGAGTTACTGTAGACGCTGATTTATTATTTGTAAAATGAATAGAGTCCCCACACTTACAAACGAAAGCAAGTAATGGTTTCACCCTGGAGCGAGGGAAGGAAACGTTGTACCATTTGAAATGGCTGTAAGTGAAATATACAGCTATTTTTCCTATCTTATTTTGCAGCAGTTTTGACATCAGGAAATAGCAGAGATGCAGTAAAAATGAAAAATAAACGGTGCTCAGGAAAGTGAATTGTAGTTTCCAACCTTGAAGGTGATTAGAATTATTAAAATTGAAATAAATAAACTTTCAATTAGGACTTTAGGAAGCTTTTGATATGTCGAAATGTCTTATCACAGATGGAATTTTATTAATTACGTATCAAAGTGTTATGAATGACGCAAGTTAAGTTTGTTGTAATAAGCTTAAATTTTGTAGCGTGATGGGATGTTCAGTGTTCAGTGACCGTACAGTGTTAGTACTATCGATGAAGGAATATTCAGTTAGCTAATACATATATATATAGTTTGTATAAAGACGATTAGTTACATACTTAGTTTGTACTGGCTTATTAGCATGTAAAAGTTAATTAGAAGTAAGCGTCCATTTCATTTTAATTAATATAATCACTAATGATGCTGTGTGTCGCTCTTTTCTAGAGCAGCTTATTAAATTAACTTATCGTGTTGATATAGTAATGAACTGTTTTGTAGTTGATGGTTAGCAGAGTATCTGTTTACTTTGTCGCGATTGTCGATTATTCGTTTATTACCCGAGCTATTTCGATTTCATTCCCTTTGTATACTCGACAGTACAAAGCACAGATCGGCAGGCTTTACACCCACTCCGGTCAATTAATGACTATTGTTGCCGTATAAGCAATGGAAGGAGACGACTGGGAAACACTTCACCTAATAGCTTTTTGTGGTTCTCTTAGGCAAACCGTATAGAACCCAAGGATTACCATTTCGGTTCATTTTATCCACTTCCGCTTTCAACAACGTAAACAGAATGAAGCCTTGCTAAAATTCAGCAAGCACTGAGAGGTTCGAGGTATTTCAATTCTGTAATTCATGTATAGGCTTTCCCGTCGTCGTCTATCTGTCTGTCTGTCTATCTATCTATCTAATGTATCTATCTATCCATCTATATACCAGTCTACCTATCGATCCATCCATTCGTGCATCCATCTGTTCTACCTATATATCTATCCATATATCTAGTTATATATCTCTCTCTGTCTATCTCTCATCTCTGTCTACCTATCGAGCCATGCATGATGCATCCATTCATCCAATCGTGCTTCCATCTGCCTCACCTAACTGTATATTTATTAACTATCTATCTATCTATCTATTTGTCTGTCTGTCTCTCTACCTATTTACCAATCAGTCTTTTTATCTATGTATCTATCTACCTATCTATTATCTATCTATCTCTCTGTCTGACGAACCATCCATCCATCTATCCATCCATTCATACATGCATCCATCTATTCTATCGATCTGATTTCCTAACCGTCTATCTAAACATACATACGCTAATTCCAATTCCATTCGGTGGAATATCCTCAATTCCTTTACACCAGTGTCTCTGTTCCAATCTCAAATCAAATTACCTTCAGTGAAAGCTATTTACATCTAATAAAATTCACATGTATTTAAGTTTTACTAAGGTCTAATAACAACTTTGCAATTCAGCACATTCTCTCTCCCCGTGTAGAAATGTATCATGAGAATATTCTAGATATCGATAAGTAATCGTATCACGATATGTCATTATATTGCCATGATATCGACATGATATTTTGCAATATAGTGTGATGTATTTCGACATTATCATGATACGTTTTCACTACGGTCTTCTAAACTTACACTGAACACGAAAAACTTGTGATAAAAAGAATAGATAATAAAGCTGGGACCATTAAACGATGCACTGATACCATTAATTGGCGCTCGCTTCATTGAAAAGCCTTTTCCGACTCGGCTTCCATTCTCCTTGCTTTAGAGTTCCCTCCCTCGGTCGCTGCTTTAGCTGTAACGGCGGTTCGTCGTCGTGCTGCAACAAGGATTAGGCCACTTGGGAACAGTTCCCCCTCTCTTCTCCTTTTTAGGTTAGCAGCGAAGCGGCCATGGAAAGAAGCAACAAGATGAGAGAATACATAGTGGAGCCATTTCTGCGAGGAAATTTCTTTCTATGGAGGCAATTAAGCAGAGGCTTTTCTCCATACAACCTCGTTATATGGCAGAGCGTGGGTTGCCATGGTTACCGTCTGTCTTCCATAAGCATCGGAGACTGCAATAATAGTAGAAGCCTCCTCCTGCTGTCACTTAATTACTCCTGGTGAAAAATTATTACAATTACCGTGGCTTATATGTCGGGTCTGGCTTTTTGTCCATTCTTAATCATTAGGATGTCGCGGAGACGGCGTTTGTATAGGAATGCGTTAGCAAAACACAAGTTAGGGACGGTAGCGATAGGGATGGGTGATAATTTGAATTTACAACTATCTGTAATCTATATCACCCGTCCATCTATCTATCTATCTATCTATCTATCTATCTACCTATCTATCTACCTATCTATCTATCTATCTATCTATCTATCTATCTATCTATCTATCTATCTATCTATCTATCTATCTATCTATCTATCTATCTATCAACTTGCTGTATATTCGTCTATCTATCTCTCTATCCAAAAGCCATCTATCCGTCCATCCATCCATTTATCTACCCAACTTTGCTGTTTTTCAACTGTGACCGTGTGGCAGGTTAAGAACAGTATACCTAATTAAGATTACCTTGAGTTGTAGTTGTATTAAAGAGTCAGTTAAGACTGAGAGCACTAGAGTGTACTGAGAGAACTCTGAGAGAGAACGCGCACGTGGGCACAAGAGCAGTGGGGTTTTATCATCTAGCGAAGAACACAAATTTTGGGTGCACAAAATAACGAGACTGAATTGCAGTCCAGAACATTAAGCACAGTATACCACAGCTTGAACATTAGTAAATGATTAGGATTAATTATGTCTGTGGCAGCTTAAGTCTAAACAGGAACTAGCGGTGTTCCGCAAATTACATAGAAAGAAGGAAATTTAGTTAAATCGATTTGCGGGATGTTCGATCACCAATCGGTTACACAACCACTGTCGAATCTAACGCAATTGGGAATGTATTGTGATGCCAGAATCGATAAATTAACTCGAGGCAAAATGGAGGCGGATACACGTTCTATAGTCGGAAGCTCTATTTACCCAAGTTGTTTGGGAGAACTAGCACTTGCACTTAGTTACTCAATGCATTTTCAGTGAGTATGGAAAAGCTGGGCGCCTCTCCTGCACTATAAGCAGATTGCAAGTGCCTCTCTCCCGTCCTTTTTTTAAGACCCAGAAGCAACAAATAGCGAAGGATAAAGCTGAGCGTAAAACTACAAACAGATCAGAGTCCAGTTACTTTTAATTGCGTGATTCTTCACAGAACTTAATTGAATGAGCAACATAACTGCAAGTTAACGAATCAGTAAGCTAATCAGTATAGTGAATCAATAGGTCGGTAATCAGTAGTGAAATAGCGGAACAATGTAGTAACCGAAAACTTAATAACTTGGTAATGGACATAACATTAACTGTAATACACATTACTTTTAACGGTTTGACTGTTTCTTAAGTAGCAATGGATTAAACTACTGTACACGAATTTTATGTTTGTGTGTTCCTGTCCGCATTTGGTCATAATATTCGTGTAGTGATATGTTGAATAGGTTATTGAGTTGCATGTACAGTAAATCAATAAGTCGATTAGTGAATAAGCTAATTAATTGAAAAGTCAACAGTTTCACAAGTTATTATCTATCCGTCTATCTACCTACTTACCTATCCCATTCATCCGTACATCTCTCTCTCTCTCTCTCTCTCTCTCTCTCTATCTATCTATCTATCTATCTATCTACCTACCTACCTACCTACCGCATTAGTTAATTATTCACTAGACTGTGTGTATTAAAAATTTTCTCTCTCTCTCTCTATCTATCTATCTACCTACCTGCCTACCTACCTACCTACCTATCTGTCTATCTATATAAATATTTATATTTGTCTATGTATCTATGTATCTGTCTATTTGTCTATCTATCTATTTATCTGTCTATCTATCTACCAATCTATCTATATAAATAATTATACTTGTCTATGTATCTGTCTATCTATCTGTCTATCTATCTATCTATCAACCTATCTATCAACCTATCTATCAACCTATCTATCAACCTATCTATCAACCTGTCTACCTATCTATTTATCTAACCATCTATCTGCCTGTCAGTCTGCCTGTCTACTGTCTATCCATCTACCTTACTACTTACCTACCTACCCATCATCTATTCAAACTGTCTATCTGTCTGCACAAAATAAGTTAACAAGTTAACAAATCAACCATTCAATTAGTTTGAACGTTAGTAAAATAATATGGCAAATCATACTTTAATTAATCAGTGAAAGCATGTCGATGTCAATGACGCAAGCGGTCGAGAAAAGCGACAGCAGCGCCACCTGCGAAACGCCGGGTTGCTTTCAGCCCGGGCATAAAAAGGTTCGCTTGCAGTGCGACCCCGGAGCAATCGGCCAACTTCTCGGTTCACGGTTACATCAAGGGACGCGAAATTAACACAACCAGATAAATCGCAGGAAGAGATGGATTCTTCGCAGTTCCGCAGCGCTGCTCATCAGCTCATTGATTACATCATCGACTACCATGATAATATCAGAGACAGGTCGGTTCTTAAGTTCTTCACCACACGTATATCGTATAAATAGGTTAACTAGTTGATAATAATTAGTAAGAATAGCAGTTTGATAGTGATATAGCGAGTGTTTATACGGAACGATCAAGTTAAATAAGGAGTGTGAACTTAAGTTAACGCTAATATCTTAACTAACTGATGCTATTAGCACGGTATATGCACATGATTGGCGTTAACTTGATACAATTTAGTTAAATTCAATTTTTTATTATTATAAGTAATAGTTCCGCTGGAACCAGTAACTTTAAAGCAGCTGGTAATGCAGGGATGAAAAAGTTACGTCTACTTTTATCTTAAACTAATGACGCTTAAACTGTTAAGTATCAAACTAAAGATTAAGTCATCTGTTTGACTATCCGAGCTTGTTTTACAGATATGCTTAACTGCGTCTATTCATTGCATGAAGTGTAATTACAATGAGAGTTAATTACAACTTAAGCGTATAGCTCGTTCAAATAGTATACCTGTCATATAGAGTCCAAGTTTATCTACCGATCTATCTATCTATCTGTCTGTCTGTCTATTTATATATGTATCTATTTCTATTTATTTGTCTGTCTATCTATCTCTACCTATTTACCTATCAAATCAATCTGTCTATCTGTCTTATCTATCTACCTACTCGCCTACCTACCCATATATATATCTAACTGTCTAGCTATCTATGTATCTATCTGTCTATTTGTCTGTCTATCTACCTTTACCTATTTACCTATCAGTCTATCTGTCTATCTATCTGTCTTATCTATCTACCTATCTACCTACTCGCATAGCTACCCATATATCTATCTATCTGTCTATCTATCTGTCTATCTATCTATCTATCTATCTGTCTGTCTATCTATCTATCTATCTGTCTGTCTATCTATCTATCTGTATATATATGCACGTATATATGTCTACCTAACTATCCACCTATCTATATATCCTATCTACCCACCTACCTACCTATCAATCCATTTATCTATCTGTCTATCGATTTCTCTGTCCGTCTATCAATCTATCTATTTACCGAACCATCCACCTAACCATCCATCCGTCCATCTAACCATCTGTCTATCTATTTATCTATCTATCTATCTATCTATCTATCTATCTATCTATCTATCTAACTGTCTATCTTTCAGACCTTATCATCCGGTTTTGTCCCTTCTGCACCGCACTCGTTAGAGTAGCTTCAACTTTAACCTAAACCCGTTCCATGACCGCATACAACTTATCTTAACCCTCTTCTTATTTTCTTAGAACAGGAAGTAGTAACACGCTTATTAAATAGAAAACGGAAGTTACCAAGATGCCATTAAGCAACGTGTAATTAGTGAACATATCCTCTTTACTTCTTTGTAATACGGTTAATGTATTAATCATCATACCAAAATATCTAAACTACTAATGTTTCATTTCGCTTCTAAATAGGAAAGTGTTGCCGGATGTTGAACCGGGTTACATCCGCAAATTAATTCCGGAAGAAGCTCCTGAGAATGGCGAGAAATGGACTGACATCTTTCCAGATATCGAGAAAATCATTATGCCCGGGGTAAATCTTCTCTCTACGTTCTCCTTAATAGAATTTAACTCAACTAACTGTAATTTCTTAATAGATTGATGATCACAGCTTTAGAATTAAAGTTGATTGGAGTTAAAGTGAAATGCCTAATTAGCTGTAATTTCTTTCATAGAATTAGAAATAGCATTACGTAAAGAATAGCCTGATTATTAGTAATGAAATTTAAGATTTAAACATTAAACCTATTAATATATCGTGTTAAGTTTGAGTGTTATATCATAAATGGAAAGGGATTCCCGCCTTAATTACTATTCGTAGCAGGCTGTGCCATTGTATTGAATTTTCCGGGAAAATGCCGTTCTTTTGTATGTTAACTAAATTGTAAAATGACTACAATTCAAAGATGAAAATACTTCTAGGTTATGCCGGATCAGGTTTTCACAGTTCTCGATGTTACAGCCCGACTCACACAATACGTTCAGATTCATATATGTTTTATTACATTCAGGTAGATAGATGGCTAGCCCATCCGACCACCTATCTATCTACCTATGGATCCATCCCATCCCATCTATATGTTTATTTATTAACCTATCTATCCATCCACCTATCCCATCCCACCCATCCATCTGCCCCATCCCATCCATCTGTCCCATCCCATCCCATCCCATCCCATCCCATCCCATCCCATCCCATTCCTGTTACAGCAATGCTGTTCTTGGGATTAAGAAAAAACACAGTTAATGATTCACCCGTAAGTAGCACTTGATTGGATATACATTAAATACCTTGTTAAAAACAAAATCAGTTTAACCTAGAATTCTACATAAGATTTCCACATAGCGCCTGATTCAGAATTTAATCTATTGTATAACTGGATAGACGACAGACAGACCGATAGATAGATAAGTAGACAGATAGACAGATAGATAGATAGACAGGTAGCCATATAGATATAGGCAGATGGATAGATAGATATGTGGGTAGACAGACAAGCATTAGACAAACAGACAGATGGGTGGATCAACAGACAGGTATATTTAGATAGTTGGATAGATAGACAGATACATTAGACAGATACACAGATAGATAGTTAGATGGATAGATAGACGGACAGACAGCGGTAGATGGATAGCTAGATAGATGGGTAGATGGTTGCAGGTAGACGAATAGTCAGACAATAGATAAATAGACAGGGAAAGAAGAGAAAGTTAGACAGACAGATACATAGACAGAGAGATAGATAGATATGTAGATACATAAGTTGGTTAGATAGATAGATAGAGGTAAAGTTTTATGATTCTTAGCATTCTAAATGACAGTCTACTACAAAGTGCACATACACCAAAGATAATCGATCCCTGCAATAAATAATCGATACCATTGTTTAGCAAGTTCGATACATTCTCATGTCTTAAAGCTATAATGTAACATTACATTACATTAAGTAGCATTACAAGTGAAATAACTTGTTATTGATGGCCAACGGTGTTTTAATGTATTCAATAGGTGACCCACTGGCACTCGCCGCAGTTCCATGCCTATTATCCGACTGCCAACTCGTGGCCTGCGATTCTGGGCGATATCCTCAGCGATGCTATCGGTTGCATTGGATTCTCCTGGGTCAGTTTACAAGCTTCTAAGCCTCCCCTCTTCTTTTCATATCTGCATTTGGTTCCCTACTTAATGAACCTGATATTAGTATTAGTATATTACTACTGTTATTATTAACATCATCGTCACTGTTATTAGTTTACTGATCTAAACTTAACGCAAGCGTGATTCACTTGCAGTTAAAATAAAACATCACAGAACCACACCAATTAATTTTATTAACATATTTATATCTATCTTTCTACCTGTCTACCTACCTATCTACCTTGCAACCTATATGTCTAATCTATCAAACCATCCATCCATTTACCTATCGCTCCATCCAATCCCACCTATCGATCTATCTGTCTAACTATCAGTCTGTCCATAGGTCTGTCTATCAATCTATCTATCCATCAATCCATCCATCCATCCATCCAAATATACCATCCCATCCCACCCTATCCGTCTATCTATCTAACTACGACCCATCCCATCCCATCCAT
>JAIQCU010001562.1:0-20535 GCA_022114935.1 Leptestheria dahalacensis
AGTCAACAAACTGGGATTTTTAAGCAGAAGTGAGAAGTGGAAGTAGTAAATAGATATCAAGGAATGGTTTTGACAAACAAACAGACTGACTGTGCAGCGGATGAACAAACAACCTATTTGTAAACCAACAAACAACCAAATTGTGTACTAGCAAACTACTCAAGTAACCAAGCAAATGAAGTCAGACTTCATCACCCACAAACAACCAAACTTGTACGCCAACAAACAACTATCAAACAACTTAAAACCATCAGGTAAGTGAAAACTACAGGTGATTGGTTCGTCAAACAAACAAACAAAAACCAACAAACAAATGAAGCCAGACTTCATAAACAACAAACAACCAATCTGTAAACTAACAAACATGTATCAAAAGTGTGGGACTATCAAACAAACTAACAAACAAGTGGAAGCCAAATTTTCACTCCAACAATCAACCACTTTGTAAACGAACAAACAACCAGATTGTGCACTAGCAAACAACTCAACTAACCAAACAAATGAAGCAAGACTTCATTACCCACAAACAACCAAACTGAAACTATCGAACAATTCGAAACCATCAGATAAATGAGAACTAACTGCTTTAAAGCAAACGGGTAATTGGTTCATCAAACAAACAAACAGACAAACAAACTGACAAACAAGCAATAACTAACAAACGAACCCAAACTCTCATCCCACCAAACAACCACTTTGTAAACGAACAAACAACCAAATCGTACACTAACAAGCAACTACCAAACAACTCAAAACCATAAACTAAATGACAACTGACCGCTTTGAAGCAAACAAGTGATCGGTTCATCAAACAAACAAACAAGCAAACAAACTAACAAACAAGCAATAACTAACAAACGAACCCAAACTCTCGTCCCAACAACAAACAACCATTTTGTAAACGAACAAACAACCAAATCGTACACTAACAACCAACTACCAAACAACTCAAAACCATCAACTATATGACAACTGGCCGCTTTGAAGCAAACAGGTGATCGGTTCATCAAACAAACAAACAATAACCAACAACCAAACCCAAACTCTCATCTCAACAAACAACCAAATTGCGCACTAACAAACAACGGTCACTAACAATCAACTATCAAACAACCGCTCAAAAACAAAGATGCTGATACTAACCTACACGAACCCGCAACAGCATCTGTTTTATCTATCTTCTTGACCAATCTTTAAAATAATCATTAAAAAAAAACTAACGAGTTATTGTTTTAGAAAATGGCGAACACCACTGAGTGAAACTTGATTAATAGACTTCTTTTATAATTAAAAAAATAATAATGATAACGGTCATATTTTGATTACAGTAAGAAAAGCAATTATGATGCTTGATTGTCCCTCTGGTATCACGATGAAACTGCTGGCTTCTTTTCCGTGTCATGAAGTTACTTGTGGGTTAACGTCGACAATCTTTCTTTTTTTAAATAAATCTATTCTTCCTTCCAAAACGGTCGAGGTCAAAGGTCAAAGAGAGCCAATTCAAAGCGTGAATCACGCTTAGCGACTTTGCAAGACAGGTAGCAACATAACGAGCCTCGCCTGCAGCGGACACTTCTTAACGGACAGCTCCCACGTGAATAGCTTCATTCTCTAATTGAAGTCCTTTTTATCCAAAAGAAAGTCAGACGTGTCCGCATGTTCAAGGGACCGGTGAAAGCATTCCTGTCCGTAATAGAGTTATAACGGACATACTGCAGTTGGTGATATGTCCGTTCCTTAACGGACAATGGTCTAAACAGTGTCCGTTTGATGAAGACTTCAACTGTACCGTATATATTCGTACTGCCTATGTCCGTTATAGACCACATAACACTGGAGCACCATGTCCGTTACAAGGTTAATGCTGTCCGCATCTTCAGGAATCCTCGCTATGGAATTCAATGAACGTCCGCTAGATACGTTCAACGTGTCCGTTAACAACCTGTCCGTTACAGACCACATATAGTTACGTGTCCGTTATAAGGTCAATACTGTCTCTACCTTCAGGAATCCCCGCTATGGAGTGAATGTCCGCTAGATACGGTCAACGTGTCCGTTAACAACCAAATCTAAATGTCTTTTCCTGTCCGTTACAGACCACATATCACTATTAACATGTCCGTTATAAGGTTTATGCTGTCCGTACCTTGAACAATCTCCTCTATTAAGTCGAATCGACCACATGTCCGTTGTAAGAAGTCATCCTATTTCGGCGGACACTTAATTCGGTCGTTGGACTTGAATAACCAAAATCTCAATGTCCGTTATAAGATTCTTCAGTAAAAATCTTGTTCATTTTTTAGTTGTATGAGGACAATACGCTGTCCGTTGTACAGGTGCTTTCTCCAGGTTTCCCCGAGCGCTACAATAAATAAATGTAACGAACCGGTGTTTTCCCGTGCGAGTCTTTCAATGGCCCAGTCATAATTCTTTGGCGAAAGAATGAAAATCTTCTTTTTTTTCCTTAAAAAAAACGCATATACCTCCGCCTGACATGTTTGGCTGGTTCATCTGGTGGCACGATGGGGCCATTCATCACAACTTGGGGTCCATTGTTGTAGAAAATCCCGCTCAGGATGACCCACGGCGAATTCCCGCAGGGCTAAATGACCTCTGGGCTGACCTGACTTCCTTTCTGTGGCCAGCGTGAGTTGGTGAAATCGCCTCACGGCAAGGCAATACTCGCCACAACATTTTTTTCTCTACCAACTCTTGTTTTATTACGTTTTTACCACAGTCGTTTCACTTCAAAGGCTCTTCGTAACATTGAATTTGTTTAGTGTGTTAAAAATTAGCCTTTCAATCAATTTGAATTGTAAATTCAGTTTGGGGAATTGCAAGAACGTCCGGCAGGTTTTTCATCGCCACGTTTATTTGAAAAAAATGTCATCCCTGTGTACGAAACATGTTGTTTTCTGCTATACAGACATCCAGTTTTTGCAATTTGAAACCCAGAAACTCAAACGTTGGAGGAAAACAATTCAGTTTGGCACATGACAAGTCCTAAGTTAAATACTACATCGATCGTTCGACAACAGTACCTTCTTTAAAGTTATTGCTATAGACATCTAGCGGCGCACTCTAGAAGCTCTTTCAATGTAAGATCCTACACGCTGCGTTTTGAACGCTAACACTTCCAATGTCGAGCACAATTCAGGACAACATGTAATAATATAAACAGAGTTAATTTTCTTCCACCACGGGGTTGTCTTAAAGGAGATCAACAGAACAGGAATTGAACTACTCGACCGTTGCTCCGGTACGGACTTCCACTAGATGGCCTCTTCCTATCTGCATCTAAACAAACACGATTATGGAGAATTTGAAAACCAAAACAAAGACGGTTTGGTTGATCTCTTCTCCAAAACACGTGACGCTTAGAGGTTTAAAAATTGTATCACCTAACACGACCCGAAGGTGACCTTAAGTGAGACCGGCTGATGTAACCCGTTCTCAGGTCGACTGCGGGGAGCTGGTGCGACGAAATGTGGTGGTGGTGCAAGTGTCGACTCCACCTGCGGTATCATAGTCATAGTAAGCCCTGATTCATTTGAATGTGTCTAGGTTTCTCCACCTTAGCAAACGCGTGAGGTAGTCGGGCCAGTTCTCGGGAAAGAGGACCAGCAGGAATCCCGAGACTGTCAGAACGGTCCCCGCTAACTTCATCCCTTCGAAATTCACTCTGTTCCACGAGGCGTCGAGACCTGCGAGTAAGTTCAAACATGAACGAAGTTGCTCGTAACGTGCGAACGTCTCGTACGTACCTGCTGATATGGGAATCGCCAGAACGAGACCGAGATGGATGAAAACCTCGTACGTCAGGGCAGGACCGAAGTTTCCCAACAGGTTTGCTACTGCGGGATACAAGGATATCTGTTACTAGGTTGCGTTTCATCAATATTGTGTTCCTAGATACTTAATGACAAAGCGGCAGCCATGGTGAGATGTATCCAAGGCACGGAATCAACATGAACAACTTCAGCGCCGGCAAAGTGAAGCGCCAGAATGATGGGCCACAAGAAAACCGCATTCATCAGGCCAATCAGCGTGAAGAACAAGGAGACCTGGCCGTAGGTAGCATCCCCAAACATCCGCTTAAACATTACCTAACATTACCAAACCATTAACCCTGAAATCAATTGATAAGACTTAATCGTTACCTAAAAACCAATATTCGCCATTTACCAGTTTATACCGGTAGATGTCACTAGTTACTTCAGTGAACTTGTAAATTACTATAATTCACTATAATTTCTTCGGCGATATAATTGTTTTTACCCGGATAAAGTTCGCAATAGGATAGCTAAAGATGCCTAGGTTTACTATTTACACAACTACAGAAAAATGAGGAAAATAGGCGGAAATAAGTAAAAGAAGAGTCGATAAATGGGAACCGATCCAAGAGTGGGACCAAACAGGACATTAGGGTAATTTTTGCCCCGTTGCCGTTTGCATGCATGGACAAGAGCGGAAAGGCACGAAGAGGGAAAAAGGAGGGTGAGAAACACCAGGAAATTGGAACAACAACCCAAAAAAAGCCAAGTTCTGCACGACATTCCGCCCCCCTCCCCGCCCTAAGAAGAAGATGCTGACAAAACAGTACCGAATATAACAAAACATGATCATATTAAAAGTAATTAACGTAAGAATAAGAAATAACAAGATCCAGGTCGTATCTCAAGGGCACTGTACATCAGGATTTTTCCCCCTAACCATTCCTACAACCCGCAAGCTGAACTGACACATTGTTTGTTTATTTCGTTGTTTCTTTCTTCCTTATAGACCGACCCATTTTTCGGTGCACAAGGGGGAAGATATATCTTGGCTGTAAACTATAATCCCCGGTACCTTATAAACAGCTGATCCTGCAGCTGCTGCTGCAGCCAATATCACACCGCCCAGGGTCGGCGATCTTGTGATTCCGTCCATGTACGCAAGAAGGGCCGTACCCGTGTTACAAAGGATCACTGCTACAATCTAAACGGAGCAAACAATCCATTAGGTTCTTGACAAATGGACGACAAAAGGATTTATCCCTCCCGGCCCCTACGGAAAATGGCAATATTACGGAGATTTTTACGTTTGAGTTGGATAATATTACGCACATTGTTATAATTTACCGATATGTCGCGATATTTAGCCTGGGAGAGCTTTTTGTACGAATTACCTTTAGAGTTTCACAATACTTAAATTAATGATTGATGTTGAATTTCATATGACTGCTTGATTAACGTTTTATTTCATCAAGGTAGTGCTTACGGTTAGAGCTATTTGCTATGATTGGTAATGTGGACTCTGGTTGTTATTATTTCTCCCGTTGATGTTAGGCAGATAGATATATAGATAGAGATAGATAGGTAGATAGATAGATAGATAGGTAGGTAGGTAGATAGATAGATAGATAGGTAGATCGACAGATAGATAGATAGATAGGTAGATCGACAAATAGATAGATAGATAGGTAGGTAGGTAGATAAATAGATAGATAGATAGATAGATAGATAGATAGATAGATAGGACAGATAGGTAGATAGATAGATAGATAGATAGACAGATAGATAGATAGACAGATAGGTAGATAGATAGATAGACAGATAGGTAGGTAGATAAAAAGATAGACAGATAGATAGATAGACAGAAATACAGATTGATAGAAAGATAGTTAGATAGACAGATAGATAGATAGATAGATAGATAGATAGGTAAATAGGTAAATAGATAGATAGACAGATAGGTAGGTAGATAAAAAGATAAATAGATAGATAGATAGACAGAAATACAGTTGGATAGAAAGATAGTTAGATAGATAGACAGAGAGATAGACAGATAAACAGATAGATAGAAATAGGTAGCTATACTGGCATATCAATAGGTAGATAGATAAATAGGTAGACAGATAGATAGATAGAGAGATACGTAGGTAGATAGATAGATAGATAGATAGATAGATAGATAGTTAGATAGAAAGATAAATAGATAGACAGATAGATAGATAGGTTGCTATATTGGTATATAAATAGGTAGATAGATAAACAGGTAAACAATAAGGGGAAAAACGGGGAACATTCGTATTCCGTCAAACTGTCCATGAATGAATTTTAATCTTGTATAATAAAACTCACTTATCCAACTATTATATTGTGACGTTATCTGATTTCGTACAGCGTACAGCGACTGTTCGCCAACTCGACTCTCGTCTCGACTTGTATCTCAACCGAGCCTTTCTTATCAACTTGTTCTCAATTATAAGTAAACCTAGACTTGAATTACAACTTTAACCAATCCCCTGCAGTTTAATGCATGGTTATCGCGCTAATTAATCTAATTAGTCGATGTCTATCTTGACTTCTGCAAGTACTTTTAAGTTTTAGTTTAATTCAGCTTTTAATTAACTTATAAATCATCTAAACGAGCTAATTTATTGTCATGAACCGTTGAAATTTAATTCATTGAATGCAATTGCTGGATTCTATAGGTGGATTTACTCTGACGCCGACGAACTGATCGTGAAGAATGACCCAGGACAGGAGATAAACAAAGGACACGCTGGTGGAGAAGAGCGCCATGACGTCGGTGACATCGAGTATTCGCAGGGCGAACATGTACATCCAGTTAGTAGCCACCCAGAGGAGACAGAAGAGCGCGCATCTCACCAGAAACTTTCCTTTTATAGACGAAACAAGTAGGAGCCACAGTCAAACTTTGGTTAATGAAACTCCTCTCTTGAGTCTTTTATGTTTTGGCCTCCTTTGATAAGAGAAGATGTGTTTTTTCCTACCGAAGGTGAATCCCTTATCACGGAAGCCGAGTGCCGACTCGTGCAATTCCGTGCACACGCTGCGGACGGAAGAACTTGGAGTAACGAGACGGCAGAGCAAATGGAGCGGCAAGAACAGCGATGTCCATGTTGTGACGTACCACGTGTTCAGGAATGACGCGCTGTACTGGTACGCTTCGACCTTTTATCAACCACGAATGTATTATTCAAACCGGAATAGAAATAACTGTAATTAAATTACGATGACGCAAGATGGTAGTAGTAGAGAGTAGGAAATAAATAACAAATACTAATAGATCAGCCAACAAAGACCGTTCACCGGGGCGATCGATATCGAAATTCAATAAAACTGTAGCGATACTGTCATGGATCCCCTTTTCCTCTTTTTTTTTCCTGTAAATGACATCCCGTAAACTCTGTTAGAGAGGAACGACCCCGGGCGAGTGCACTTCATGAAAGGAGGAATAGAATCAAAACTTAAACTGGAAAACTCACTCAAAAAACTGCTACAAAGGAGAATTGAACTCTGTTATTCCACTTTCTGTAACTTGTTATTCTTACTTGATCAGCCGGGGATTCCGTCGAGTTGGAATCGATATCGGTTGTTCTCCACTGGACGGCATAGAAAGTGATTTTCAATAGATGAGTGGCGCCCACCCAGGCCATTGATACACACGTCATCACCACTAATCCGCATAGGACCTGTGTTTTTTATGATCCAATTTGCCTTCTCAGTAAACCCATTAACAGATGGGCAGGTAGATAGATTGCTAGATACATTAAGATAGTTACATAGGTAGACAGATAGATAGATAAGGGGATAGAGATAGTGACATAGATAGATATATAAACAGATGACTTGATAGGTAGATAGATAGATTGATCAATCCTTCGGTAGATATATCGATTGATAGATTTATAGTTAGATAGGTAGATATATCGATGGATAGACCAATAGACAGATCGATAAACATAGATCGATGGATGGATAGATCGATAGGTATCTATAGTTAAATAGACAGACAGACAAACAGACATAAATAGATAGATAGGTAAATAGGTAGGTAGGTAGACTGATAGGTAGATCTATAGATAAATAGACGGACAGAAAGACAGACAGATAGATAGGTAGATATGTAGATAGATACAATAAGATAGTTACTTAGATAGACAGACAGATAGATAAGTGGATAGGTAGATGGGTACATAGATCGATTGATCAATCGTTAGGTAAATAGACAGACAGATAGGTAGATCGATAGGTAGATCTACAGAGAAACAGACGGACAGACAGACAAACAGACAGGTAGGTGGATAGATAGACAGATTGATCAATAGATACTTTGACAGACAGACAGACTGATTGATAGGTCGATCGATAAATAGATAGACAGACAGACAGAGAGATAGACAGTTAGATAGATGAACGTATACCTTATTTTTTTTGTTTTTTTTTAAATACCTTTTTCGATCTCTCCGTACACCAAACACGGGCCGTAGGTGGCGGTTCTTCCGCTTGGGGCGCTGCTGGTACCGTGGCCGTAGAACTGGCTGCTACATAGTGTCAGGGAATGAATGAAAACCAACCGATCAATACGATTCCAACACAGATGACAAGTCGACCGTTAAATATGAAGAAAGACCGTATTGGAGAGTCTCGCATGTCAAACCAAACGTCGTCGGATACTTTTTTTTCCCCACCAAGATGGCGAACGGTCTTTGTCCATACAGGGTTGCCAATATTCATAAACTTTGTGATGATACGATTACACTATCATTACTACAATTACGTACATTAATGATTGTAGTTAACAAGCCATGCCGTTATAGTTATGATAATTTTCACATACTTGATAATTGCGTCATAAATTATAGTTACATATTTACATAACTAAAACTAGTAAACAGTATACTAAGTACATTATAGGACAACATTCCGCATACGGTATAATTGCGTTGTGTGTTGGATATCAAGCAATTATCAACCGGGGGCCTTAGTATGACAGCGCCGTTCTGTTATTGGCCCATAGACGAGTAATAAGCGAGCGTTAATTGGCCAGATAGTATCGATTACCCTGTTATTATCCAGTAAGTGTCCAGTTAGGATCAATACTGAAATTAGTATCAAATTAAGCCAAATGAATTACTCCTTTCCTTTGTAATTGTCTTTGGCGAATTGCCTATGTTTACAAACAAAAAGCTTTGAATTGGGTGATTTTCTCAAGGTCATCTAACTTCCTTGTCGGCAATATCAAACGAATATCATTTCGATATCAAACCAATATCAGATTTTTATCGTTTATACCTTCTACACGTTCAGCCGTAGGTATTTTTTAATATAAGAAAGAACAGTTTTTTCCCGTCACAAAAACAGCAGAAGCCCAACTAATTACCGACCCAATACCAGACTAATTACGGAGATTGTCAATGGGATCTGCCTCGATTCTTTCGTGCTATACCTTGACGGCTATTCCCCTGCATGAGACTCGTGTGTGATTAAAGTAGAAGCAAAGCAAAGCCGGGTCGATAGAAGCGACAACTTTGATCACGGCATTATTACTTCGTTTACGTCAGAGAAAGGCCAGAAACAACAGAGCCAGCGTGGGAAATGAAGAAGCCACGTTGCAAGGAATCGACTGTCGTTCTCTCTCGGCAAGAGGCTTCTTCCTTTTTGTAGGGCTGCCAGTCTTTTGCCTCTCTAATTAAAACCACTTGTTATGAATGAAAGCCATTTCCCTGACGAGGAGGCCGTTTTCCATTCATTAAAGTACCGAACAAGAATAGGGATTCCATAATGAACACAGTTCCCCATGCAAGATTCAAACCGAATTCAGTTATCTGCTACCCGTTCTTAATCTTGCAGTTTCAGTATGGATGCATCCAGTAGTTTCAGTATGCTGAAACCAGATTCAGTACGATTAAGCATGCGTAGCAGCAAGTCGGACATGGTCGTTTTCCATCAGTTTTCTTGCATTCAGCAGCAAGATGCATGTTCAGCATGTGGCAGCATGCGATTCAGTAGGGACAGGGCATGCTGAATTTTCCACTGGGTTCCTAGGGCAAAAACTAGCAGAGTCTAGCAGCAGTTGAACCAGCTCTGGTACTCCGTCTGGTTGCTTATGGAGGCAGGAACTGCTGAATGAGCTGATATTTGCCCAAATCCAGCACGCAGTCAGACGGTAAACAGTAGGTTGTTCAGCAAGGCCTTGAACTAGCTGGTTTGTGCAATGGGTTCTAAAACTAGCTATGATAATTAACAAATATTAATTATTACCAGAGTTGCGATTATTCTTATAAATCGATATATTGAATGATAATTAAATGGAAAGACTGTTATCGTTAGCACATTTTCCGAGATAGGATTTTCACGATTTCGAGATCGTAAATGTCGTTAATTATATGGTCGATAAGATTAATCGATATAGCAATTACTACATTGCATTTAATTATCTAGTAATAGTTGAAAACTATTGAGAACATGACAGTTACGACATTTCTAAAAATTTGCAAAAAAAATAATGATTACATCGTTCTATATTATTCGAATGAATCGATACAGGAAGAAATCGATTAACAAAGTTGTAATTCAGATATTCCTGTAAAAATAGCAATATCAGATATTTATCATTTTAACCTGGGTTAGTACTAATAACGATATTCTATAATGTGCATATTATGTAATGATATATCTTTAAAGTTTAGTAAAATTTGAAGATGTTAAAGAGTTATGGCCATTGATGGTCCATTGCCCACGTTCTTATTTGGAGTTCAGTGAGAAAATTCGCTCGAGCCGCTTATAACTAGAGCGTTGCATGCGAGCTGCTGATTATAACCGTAGGCTATTGGACTCATCCGTATAGTCTTCAAATAGGATATCATTCAGACGAGATAAACACGATGATTTATCACTGCCGCGTGTGTGTGTTCACAAGGTTAACTTTTCAGGGCACCGAATCTATCTGTATGACTGTTTTTCTATCTATCTACCTATCTGTTTATCGATCTAACTATCCGTCCACCTTACCACGCATCCAACCATTCATCCACCCCATCCATCCATCGACCTATCTATCTATCTACCTATCTATTTATCGATCTAACTATCCGTCCACCTTACCACGCATCCAACCATTCATCCACCCCATCCATCCATCGACCTATCTATCTATCTACCTATCTGTTTATCGATCTAACTATCCGTCCACCTTACCACGCATCCAACCATTCATCCACCCCATCCATCCATCGACCTATCTATCTATCTACCTATCTGTTTATCGATCTAACTATCTATCCTTCTAACCAACCACCCAAACAACCAACCACCCACCCACCCATCTATCCATCCAAACCATCTGTCTATGTATCCTATTTATCTATCACCTGTCTGTCTATCTATCCGTCTATCTACCCATCTATCTCTAACTACTTATCTATCTATCTAACTATTTATCAATCTAAATACCCATCCGTCTAACTATCCATCCATCCATCTATCTAAACATCTATCTGTTTCTAGCTACCTATTTTTCTACCTACCTACCCAACTACATATATCTTACCTCTCTAGGTCTCTACCCACCTCCCTATCTACCGACCTAGTTTGAAATTATCATCCGGCAGTGGTTACCTGTACTATAGTAAAAGAAAAGGAAAACTAAATAAATAAATAAATCACAAATAAAAATAAAAAGTAAATAAACAAGAAGCGCAAAAAGCCCCACACAAGATTTAATCAAGAGTCACGTAAATAAACCGAGATTTTCCTCCGCACCAGCCATCAACAAACTGGTATCGTTTCCATCTTGATTGCAGACTGACGTGATTCACTTTGTTGAATGAAATATCGGTGTTAATTCATATTGTGAGGTACTACGTTATCATTGGACGATCTGAACATGCAATCGTTCCATTCAAAACACTGAAGTGATAAACAGCTGTTTTCCCCCTTGACTTTTTGGGTCAAATACTTGAAATTGACGTGATTTCGACATGATAATATCATTACGTTACGATTCTTGCAACTTATTAAAAAGAGATGCAGCGCACTTCTTGATATTGTCATCATATTGTCGCATTGTTATCATTAGACATGATTGTAATAATATAATTTAAGTTAAAGCTCGATATTTTAATTGATATCTGTCGAGATGGTTAAGTACTACTAATCAATATATTCAGTACTGTTTTATCACCAAGTTCATCTCCTAACTGAATGACTTATCTAATCAATCTCGAATAGCAACGTTGTAATCAGAAGCTGATTACTGATTATCGTCATAGTGATCTTATTCTTGTATTAACCACAGGTTGTCGTATATCCACTAAGAAACTCAACACCGCTAATCACGGCGGTAATCACCTGGCTGAAGAACCCCATCATAAAGGTAATGTTTCCATCATACAATTAAATAGTTATCATTAGAGGTTGTCAATAGTGCTACTAAACAGTAGATTCAGTACTTTCAATCATCATGTTCATCAACTAACTAAAGAATTTTCTATAATGATTGTCACCATGTCAGTCTTACGCTTATAACTGTAAACACAGGTTCTCGCATATACGTCAAGAAAATCAGCACTGCTAATCACGTGGTTCATCACCTGACTTGAGAGCCCCCAAATCATCACATAATCATATTAGAAAGAATTGTGATGATGTAATTTCAGTTAAACGTTAATATTTTAATTTATATCTATATCAAGATGGTTAAGTGCTACTAAACAGTAGATTCAGTACTTTCAATAACCATGTTCATCAACTAGTTGAAATTTTTTTTTAAAGATTATCACCATATCAGTCTTACTCTTCCAACTATAACCACAGGTTCTCGTATACCGGCCAAGAAATTCAACACCGCTAATCAGGTCGTTCATCACCTGGCTATAGAACCCCAAAATCATCACTTAATCATCAGAATAATTGTGATGATATGATATCAGTTAAAGCTTAATAATGTAATTAATTTCTATATCAAGATGGTTAAGTACTACTAAACAGTACATTTAGCACTTTCAATCACCATGTTCATCAACGAATTAAAAACAATGTTTCTAAAAGATTATCACCGTAACTGTCTTACGCTTCTAACTGTAACCACAGATATTCAACACCGCTAATCAGGTCGTTCATCACCTGGCTATAGAACCCCAAAATCATCACTTAATCATCAGAATAATTGTGATGATACAATTTCAGTTAAAGCTCAGTAATTTTAATTTATATCTATATCAAGATGGTTAAGTGCTACTCAACAGTAGATTCAGTACTTTTCAATCACCATATTCATCAACGAATTAAAAACAAGGTTTCTAAAATATTCAGTCTAACGCTTCTAACTATAACCACAGGTTCTCGTATACTGGCCAAGAAATTCAACACCGCTAATCACGTCGTTCATCACCAAGTTGAAGGCCTCCCCTTAACAAGAAGTAACTGTAATAAGAGGGAAATGATGATAACCTGGATCGAGCGTGGCCAGGATCCCGTCATCGCAGGATTCGGTTACAGGGCTGTTGCTGTTCTGTCGGGCACCGTTGATCAAGTTCTTGCCGCTCATGCAAGTCAGCTCCGACTGGCCACCCGTTTCATATTGGAAATTCAATCTCAATCAACATTCAGGTAAATTACAAATACTCTTAAAAGTACCGTAAAGAATTACTAACAAGCAAATTTAATTAAAACGAGGGACTAATCAGGCAATCGATTAGAATTACGATTAGACTCTTTATTATTCTAATTTAATGAACGATACTGATTTGGAAAACAACGCTGTTAAACGGGTGATCAGTATATCCTTACTGACAGCAACTGAATGTGTTAGTTCATTTAAACAAGGACTGATTAAACGCACATACAATTCAAATCAGTATCCGATTAAGAATGGGAATATGGTAATTGGATTCAAGTTAAAGATGGTAGGTTATTATGTAACATGAAAGAATACCGTGACTGACGTTTCGTCAGTGACGACGACAGAGGGCGTCTTGGGTCTCCTCGATGTTCTAGCGGCGGCGAAGATGTTGCCTAAGCTCCTCCGCGGGGTGAAATACCGTCCCGTGCTTCCTGCGGAACAATTCCGGCTCTGACTGGCGCTGGACGCTTGTTCCACCACATCGTCCATGATTTCAATCCTCTTCACATTTCTATGTGAGAGAAAAACAACAACAACAAGGGAATTTAAAATTTCCATATATTATTACCAGCTCATAATTTAATAAAAATTTAAATAAATAATTAATTAAATTTGAGCGGGAAGAAAAATAGAATGGCGCAAAAAATAAATAGCTTATAAGCTGTCAGAGTCGGAAATGAGAATTTTCCGGGGCCGCGCGGGAGTCTACAAAATGTTCGTGAGAGCGGGAATAATCCTGCAGATTACTTATCGATCCCCCTCCCCCCGCTCCCTCCCCCTCCCCCGCGGAACAATGAGCAACTTTCATTTGAATGTCTTTTTTTATTTATTTATTTTTTTGGATTTTTTTTTAATGAATCTCGTCAATTTTTTTTTGTTGGGAAAAAGTATTTAAATCTAATAGCAGTCGTATGTGACTATAGACTAAACATGCTTGTTTCATGGACTTTTGAGGGAAAAGCTTATAATGCACGTGTGTCCGTTGCTAGGATACGGACACGTCCGGCGCTGCCTCATGCAAAGATGGGAGTTGTATTTGCTCCCCCGCCCCCCTCCCCCCGCCCCGTAACTCCCCCGCCCAGAATCAATTTCATCGGCATGGCAACCCGCATCATTTGATCACTCCTTGCCGATTTGCTTTTGTATATATAACGGTACTTTTCCAAGGGTTTAACATGCAAATAATGGCCCCGTTTAACTCGTCATTAACATGTCGCTGATGCCATTGGATTGGTGAAAATCCGTGTAAACAATTGGATACCCACCTGTTTACTTATCGGTCCGTCTATCTATCTATCGATCTACTTGTCTATCTGTTTCCAGCCATCCATCTATCTAACTAACTGTCTTGCTAGCTATCCATATTCGTATTCTTGATCCCAAGCTATATCTAGTCACCTACCAATCTACATACCTACCTATTTATCTATCTCTCGATCTATCTATCTATCTCTCAGCCTAGCTACCTATCTGGCTATCTTTCAAGTCATCCGTCTATCTATCGTATCCATATTCATATTCTTTATCCCAAGCCACAGAACTTTATCAAGTCACCTACCAATCTACCTACACCTACCTACCTACTTATCTATCTATCGATTTATTTATCTCTTTGCCTATTTACCTATCTGTCTATCTTTCCAGTCATCCGTCTATGTATCTGTCCGTCTGTCTTTCTGTCTACCTCTGTCTAACTATCTGTCTGTCTATCCATCTGTTTATCTTGCCAGTCATCCGTTTGTCTATCTCTCTATATATCTATCCATCTATTCTCTATCTATCTGTCTATCTATTTATCTATCTATATATCTATCTAGTTCTCTGTCTATCTCTGTATAACTTATTTGTCTGTCTTTCTATCTGTCTATCTTTCCAGCCATCCATCTAACTATCTATCCATCTATCTATCTATCTATCTATCTATCTATCTGTCTAACTGAACTTGATTAATGTTGATAGTAAATTTCTGTACCTCGTCTAAGTCGACTATATAAGCGACTTGGATGCGACTTATTGTCGCCCAGGGAACCACCTTTACGTTTCCTTTCCTTTCTGCTGTTTGAGATATCGCAATTCCGACTCGATTTAACATCGTTTAATGTCGTGAATGGCGAAAAGTCAACCCAACTTTTTTCAACCCTGCTTAAACGATTGCGACTTGCCAATTCGATTTAAAAAAATTTACTTGCTATTCATTTACCAAGTCGAATGTAAAATTTCCGACTCGATTCCCTTCATGTCGAATCTTACGCAACACGCCTCAAGTCTAATTGGTATTCATGCTAGTCTTTTGCCCGCGTCTTGACATACTACCGACTCAATTCGCAAACACTGTATTATATAAAATCCCAAATCGACACGACTTTACTTTTCAACAATCTGAGTCGGTCTTTTCCCAAATCGATTCAAACAATAGTATCAACTTCAAAACCTTGTCCGTCTGGAATCGACCCGTTTGAAATCTCTCATGTTCAAATAACTGAATCCGGTCATTTCGGGTGCATCTAATCACAGTGCATTCCTATCGTGCCGTTATATTCATAAGCGAAACAAATGAATACGTCAAGATACCGATTTAACAACATTCAAATTCCCGTGCTTTATTAACGAAACCGACATGCAGAGGATGCTTTCTATACCAATCCGAATTTCTGAAATCGCCTTCTGTACTTGTACTAGTAAGCAGCACTAACACAAGGTTATTATACACATACTGACTGATGTATTTCTTATACAAGAGAAGCAAAGACGGGATTGACGCGTTCCAGCATTTCCGCCTAGTTACTCGCGCAATTAAAGAGAACCCATTAGTGCACCAGTGTGATACTACAGAAAGCCCATAAATTGCTGTGGATTTGTCACAGTTCGTATTTGGACATCTATTAAGCAATAAATCAATAAGTTGTTATAACTCAATTCTGTATAATTCAACATCTGTATGAACAGTCCATGTACTGGAACTAGGATTCTGAATAGAGAGTCATTCACCATTCCGTAGACTTTTCTCTATTATATTTTTAAGCAAAATTAACGATCCTATAACTGACTGAAAGTTTAATAATATGGATTTAGCTATTATTAATTATAAAATTACTAATTATAGGATTGCTACTTAAGTGGATACAAAGAAAACCCAGGCAGAAAACGGTTCTCCATTCAGAACCTTTTCTTTTGCTGTAGACGATGCATTCGACAAGAAAATGGGACAAAAAATTGGAAAGCACGATAAATCCTTCTTCATTTCTTCCTATGTCGTTAACAGCTCTAGTATATAGGATATCAACCGTGAATATAACCTTCAATGTTTAGTGAATTCTCCAGCTTTAATCTGACAAGGATCTAATTTCTGAAACCTAGGAAGGTTTATACTATATTCTTGAGTATACTTTTAATAATCTTTGGCTTATTTGAAGCATCAGAACCGATGTTCACAACCTGGATTACTGAATATAATCTTAAATCTTTGGCTAATTCGATTGTTTGAATTGATCGAAACTGAATTCCAGAATCAAAGTTGACACCGCTGCTTTCTTACATATTGTTCCAGCATAGACAGTGTTAGCATAATAATAGTATTACAGCATGAACATAAGTGTGTAAGATACGTAGACTGTGTACAAGTCAACCCAAGTATGCGCGATACAGCGTTCAGCAATAGCTGTACACTCGAGAGCACTAAAAAAAGGTTCTTTACTGGGGCAAGTTTGATCGCGTATAGCACCCAAGTTTTCAAAGATATAAAAGCCAAAAAAATACTGAGTGTAGACCTGGTCTTACTTTACACCTTAGTAAAATTTCAGTTGAATCGGGTTGTTAGTTTTGCCGGAATAAAATTCTAAAGTTCGGAAAAAAATTCACCTTTTCCCACCATTCAGAACCCTTGTGTTTTGCTCTCTGTAGACTCTACTGTTCAGCATTTTGGATAATGACGGAATTTTGATGAGCCTAATGGGTTAGCCATCAAGTAGCCGTGTAAACAAGAGCCTGCTGAACGGAGCCCTATAAGAGCAGTCTCATAGGACTCGTGAAAACAAAATGGCGCTTGTTCGTTTTTCACATTGTAGCCGCGCACGCCAACCATATCGTAAATCTCTGTGCTCCATAAAGAATTACTGTTACAGTAATCTCTTCCTGGAGAAAAAAAGGCGATTTCACCAATTACAGAATGGATTGCTTACCCAAGTACCTGTCAAAGCACTTACAAGTACTTGACCAATGTATTACCAAGGGTGTCAGAGAGAGTTTACACAGTATGGATACCACGGTGATTTTCTTGTTCATAAGATGTCTGAATGACTGTATTATTACTGCTTAGCAATGCGACTCTTGAATCTTATTCAACTGAATAAGGATTCTGTAGTTGAGTGGTGGTGTTGTTGGCATAATGCGACCATTCAGTTTAGTCGGTGCTAATCAAACTGTCGAGGAACTCCTTGTATTTCAGTACTGAGCAAGTAGCGTTTCAGTAGGTCCATTGTACTTGTCTTCTGGGTCTGGACTAGCATATTACTAGTGCTTCGTCAGCACCTTTCTTTTCCTTTATTTGATGTTACAAGAAGGTTTTAAGTATCAATCAGTAGGAGATTCAGTAGGTCCCACAGCGCTAACTTAAGTCACTACCAACTGCTATTACGGATGCGTCGACAAGTTTAAACAAGTAGCTTTTCAGTAGCTCCATGGTACGTGTCTTCAGCGTCTGGACTAGCGTATTACAAGTACTTCACCAGTGCTATTGCACCTTCCCCTTTCTTTATTTAATGCGCTACAAGAATGTTTTACTCATCAGTCAGTAGGAGATTCAGTAGGTCCCACAGCGCTAACACAAGTCACTACCAACTGCTATTACGGATGTGTCGACAAGTATAAACAAATACGGAATGTATTTTAGGTCTAACCTGTTCTTTTTAGTCAATCAAGTTTAACAGCTTAAGTGTTATTACAGCTGATTGAATCTTTTAAGCTGCTCATGAGTGCACGATGTTTTACTATCTCGTGCCTTTCCAGGGGCTCCGTGAAAAAGTAACGAGGTGGACCTAAAGGTTAAATAAAGCAGCTGATCGTTATTTTGTGTTGCTTAGTCTGACGTTTGTAAGCTGGAGGACTATACTATAGTGCGGTAAGTTCACATGCCGTACAAATCGATGAATTATCAAGAGAGGCTGGCTATAAGGCCGATTACAAAAGTTTGTCAAACGTACAGCCTAAAGCAATATGAAAAATGGTTCCCTGCTGGGGAAAAGTTGATCGCTTGTACCTCCCAAGTTTTCACAGGTATGACATCCAAAAAAATACTGAGTATTAACCTGGTAGTACTTGATACACTAGTAAAGTTTCAGTTAAATCGGGTTGATAGTTTCGTCAAAATAAAATCCTAAAGTTAATTCTCCACCATTCAGAATCTATAGACTGTACGTGTCTTACCTTATGTTTGAAGCAAGAATGAGTAAATCACGCAAGCTGCTGACGCCGCTGCTCGTCAAACGTTCTACAATGGCCCCCGATAGAAGATGGAATATAACACAAACGAAACCCACACGTGAATACCCAGTGAACCGTTTCGCTTTCTTTTCCCGGGGGAGGTACGGGGCAGAGGATATGTTCTTGTAGGAGCTCCTTTCGTTTTAGGTTTCTCTATAGCGTTGGGCTTTGTTTGTATATGTGACGAAGTTGTGTTTGTCAGTGAGTGTATGTGGTCGTGCTGATATGAAGTTGAGAAACGCGGCAGGCTGACGCGTGTGTGTGTGATTGGGAGCCCGGTCGCAAGCACTACTGAAAGCGAGTAGCTGATGTTTGCAACCTTCTCAACCCTATTCAATAAAACAGGGGGTGGCATGTCTCCCTTTCTACCGCCTTTTGGACAACCCGCTGTTCGACGCCCTCCTCCCCCGTTCACTCTTGCCTCCTCTGCTACACTCCTAGCGTGCGGTCGCCATGAACCGTCGAGGAAATCCACGAGCCAAGTTAGCTTATATCGATCCCTGAAACACTCTAGAGCTTCGTATTTCTCCCGCTAGGTGGCGCTGACTTGTATACCGTGTCCATGTGCGCCATCTGGTGGGTTTACCGTAACCTGGAGTGTAGGTCAGAGACGCTGAATAGGCAGACCCGTTGTATCAAGTGATGATCGGTGATAGTTTGAAGGTTTCACTGCTTAACGGTAGGTGGCCATCGACGCTTCGTTTGATATAAAGCGCGCCACCTACCGGTGATCCTTGTAACTAAAGCGATCTCGAATGTCTTGCGGTGTGCGACGGGATGGATTCCCGTTTAGGTTTGGTCGTGCAGTCGTGAAGGGCTTTTCACGACCCACTGTGTAACACCCTGGGCATCTCCCAACATTGGGGTTCCTATTGATTGAACCTTGAGCGCCGCGAACAATTCCTTGACAACTCTTACATCCATGCCTCGACACAACGGCGGGGCGACCCTGTCACACGTCCTCGTTTGGACATTTAGTTAACATCTGGGCAGAAAAACGACAGTCAACTTTTCATGTCCCGCGCGACGGATGAACCATTCAGAGTCACTGAAATACGTGTTTTACAGCTACTGAAATTAAAAACCCGCCACTGATGGGCCCAGTGATTCATACGTATAATTGCTCCCGGTTCCACTCATCTTGTACACTGTATAGTACGAACTGAATCATACTGACTTGCAAACTGCTTTTTGCGATTCAGACTGTAATCTTAAGTGAAGTTGATTCAGATGCTGAATAAGTGAAACAGTACAGCAGTCCCAAGTTTCAACAGTGGAATTTATCTCTCTTGCTTAAAGAAAATCCGTTTCGTTGCTGCTGTACAGTTCATCTGAAATGCATACTTACGACTACTAACTTATTTCGGAGGACTGTCTCACCTTTTCTGTGACAGCCAGAACAGCCATCTTAGTCAATTACTATTGTTGTTACTTGTATCACTAGTTCAATTACGACTTACACTGTTGCTAGAATGTCTGAATTGGATGTTGACCACTACTGAGCGTCTTTAAGAGGTAGTAAATATCGTTCGTCTGAATCTTTTTTGAATAGTGATGAACAGTGTTCGCAGTTACAGTTTGGGCAGTAGTTCTGTCGTCCTCAAAATATTCCTTAATTGGTTGATTAGCACATCTGAAACTTTG
>JAIQCU010001563.1:0-18679 GCA_022114935.1 Leptestheria dahalacensis
AAATGCATTTACACTGAAGCATCCCCTCTGAGGCTGGCTCAACAGGTGCGCACGCTTCTGAATAGGGGCGCAAGGAACTTGTTACGGCTAGTAATTATGGCTAACGGGAACCTTGTCTTAAAGGGCAACCACTCGTCACTAGGATTATTACTGTATTCAGGCTAGAAAGATTCCAAATTTGACAAGCAGCGTCAGTATGCTTACTCATACAGAAAGCGAAGCCCACAGAAAATTATCAGAGCAAAACATAAACAAATACGTAACACCAACCATTTATTTTTTTCGAGGGGCCACACCTACGCACAGGAAGTAACGGCAGTTGCCTTGTTTTTCCCCATTATCAAAATACATGAAAACCACCAGTATTTTGGTTGAACACTAGACTGGTTTGCCCCATTCATTGATTGTAGTAACTTGGTACTTCCCACGACTTCTGTAATAATCAATAGTGAAAAGTAATAACGGGACACTCATTCATCTTTGCTATTCAGAAATGTGAAAGGTTCTTTCACACAGGGAAAGCCAATCATCTGGTTACTGTCAAAGTCTACACGTCTACAATTGTGCAGTCCACAGTCAAAAAAGGTTCCTGAAATGGCGAAAAATTATTTTTAATGTTTAGGATTTTATTTTGACTAAACTAACAAAGCGATTTTAACGCAACTCTAGGATTGCATTCATTGCTATTAGGTCTACTTCCAGTATTTTTTGGGTAGCTATACCTTTAAAAGTGTACGAACAAAAAGCAATCAATTTTTCCCCAGCAAGAACCCTTTTTTTACTGCTCTAGACTGTACTATACACATCTAATAAAACGATTTCCTAAAACAAACTTTGTCCTGTACAGTTTAGCTTCACTAACTCACGCTTCAGTTAGCAGCGCCCCAGTTGCAAATCCTTCAGCCAAGTGTAGCAGGCCCGTTAGTCTGTCAACTGAGGCAGCAAAAGAAGACAAATACCAAAGGCGAAACAATAATTTTCCTCCCTTTGCTCACAGCCTATTCAGTTCTACTTCCTACTCGTCGTGACACGCCTTTTGAATTGCTTTAAACCTGCAGCAGATTCATTGAACTGCTTCCTTCTCCCTTAATGGTGCATACTTTGACTAAATGACATCTCTTCGTATCAGGTGCCTGGGCTAAGGAAGGAGCACCCTACTATGGACGCTTGATTGGCTCTTTTGTCTCGCAGTATCACGACATCAGCGGAGACGTTTACGCAGTCGATGCACGGACTCTATTCATCAAGAACTTTAATTACGATGGCAGAGCCAAAGGTAGTTTTCACAATACAGCAGGCATTAAACATAGACGCAAGTCTTACGTGTCTTTGTTGGCAGATGCGGTATTCTTCGGTGGCACTTCACCAAAACCAGGACCGGATGGTTTTGTCATCCCTGTTGAAAGCGGAGGGTACGCGTTTAACGCAGCATCCTGATACCAAAATGAATTAATCAATAACCTTTCGTATGCAGATCGGATGGTTTATCACGAGCCTATGCGAGCGAGGATCTCACTTTAACTTTACCCGAGGGCAGGACCTTGAAAGATCTGCGTTGGCTCGCCATCTGGAGTCGCCCTTATTCAGTAAGAGCTATTACTTCAACCTCGGCTTGTCTTTCCTGATTAAGATTCTAACTGCAATGTCTTTTCGCTCAGGCTGTTTTGAGTGAGGTGAAAATCCCTGTTGGTTTTGAGTACCCGAGGCCTCAAAGACTGGGCACCCTGTCTGGTGAACACAAAGTATCGTCCGACCGGATCTACATTGTGGATGCGCAAACGTTTCTTGTGCCGAACTTTACGTACGATGGAGGAGCTCCTGGTAACTTTTGTTTGCTACGTCTTACATCAACACTTGCTGAAACTTACAGAGACATGAACATCACAACTGGCTGGGATGTTAGAAGAAGCTAAACCCTTGCTGTTCTGTTATAGATGCCTTCTTCTGGGTTGGGAAAGGAGTGAAACCTTCCAGAGACGGAGTTAAAGTTCCAGACGAAAATGGAGGAGTCGAACCTCTGCGCAGTTATGATACGAAAAGTTTGGTACTAACTCTACCCGGGGATTTGACCGTCTTCGATATAGACTGGATGGGCATTTGGTGCCAGGAGTTTTACGTAGACTTCGGTCACGTACGTATTCCGAAGAACTTGAACGTGCCTCCTTCGTTGAAGATGCTCGGCATAGCGCCTCAGGCTAAACTGAACTGCGAAGTGCTCTGGGATGAGCTGGCCTTGGAAGTGCGTTGGGCAGTCGCTGGAGAAACCATCGTTTTACAATTGGTTGGCAAATTAGGTAACAACTCCTACTAAGTTTTCATACAACCTGTAAAGATTTCTATTATTAACTGTTAACGAATATTTCTTGTGCAGACGACAAACAGTACGTGTCTTTCGGGCCCAGCGGCGACCTCAAGAGAAGCCGCATGACTGGTGGTGACGTTGCAATTGGTTGGCTTGATCGCTCAACGGGAAAAGGCTTCGTTCAAGACTATTTTATGAGCTACAAAAGCCAGTGCAGCGGCGAGAGAGGAGTTTGTGCCGATAGCAACTTACCGGTACTTGACATATGACCTTGCACTGCATTAAGAAAGTATTCATACATGTATTTTAACTATCATAGGGAGGTTCAAACAACGTTCGTTTGCTCAATGCTGCCTTGGTAAACGACTACGTAATGTTGACGTACCAAAGACCGCTGAAAGCATACGACGAACACGATAGACCCATCATTACAAACGGAACCCAGGCAGTTATTTGGTCCATAGGGCCTTTGAACTCCAAGAATGAACCCTCCTACCACGTGCTACATAACCGAGGTGACTTGCTTCTCGATTTTGGTCGAACACCGCAGTGGAACTGTCCCGCACCCGAAGAACTTCCCTCTGCGGCAAGCAAACCAACTGAACTTGTTCCCTACGAAGATTCAGATCATCTCCTGCAGCATCCTAAGGCTCCTATCCCAGCTCCTCCAGCGAAATCCATTCGACCCTGGTATATCCCGGCCATAGAATGCTACGAACCGGAAAATCGGGTTTTCTATGCTCACATCGGTCCCAACGGAGGACAACAGGGCTATAACTCTATAACTAAACATGTTGGTTGGGGTATCTCCTGGTACATCAACGGACTCCTAATTCCTGAGGTTACCGTTGTACGAGGGCAGACCTACACGTTCGTTGTTGAAGGTGGACAGGATACGGAAAGACCAGCCCGGTATCACCCATTTTACATCACGGATGATCCTGAAGGAGGCTATGAATACAAAACACCAGTCGAGAGATCAGTAAGTTTACTATAAATTCAAGAGAGTTTCATAGTTAATAACCTTGAGCATTAACAGCGGGTGCGCGTCTTCGCTGGCATTGGTTCCGACCGTGAAGGCAAACCTAACCCTACAGCGGCCGGCCGTCTGTGTGAATGGATGGAAGATCCAGCACATCCAGCTGATTCCTTTACATCATTCGGGGCTTACCAAAGAACGCTGAAACTAAACTGCGAAGAGGGACAACCAGCTATACTACAATGGACACCGGATGAGGATACTCCGGATACTGTTTACTACCAGGTAAACTGCGCCGCAGTAAACTAGTTTTAACTCTAGTCCTAACGTATTATCTTGTTATTAGTGCTACACACACCGTTATCTTGGCTGGAAAATCCGCGTCATAGACAGCTGCGACATGGGCAAAACTCGGAAATCTTTGGATACTTCCGCATCTGAGACGCATTCAGCTGACTCTTACAATCCAACTGGGGAAGCTCAAAAAGAAGGAATTAATTTGCGTGAGGGTCATGACTACGAGCAAGAGTACTACGATGAAGAATACGTTAATAAAGATAGACCAAACCCAGCTGTGAGACAGGACGAAGGAGATTTTACCAAAGATCAAGGATTTTTCCCACCTAGTGGCTTCCCTAAATTTCCTTCCGGTTTTGATGATTTGCTAAAAGAACAGGAATCACCGTTTCAGAAGGAAGAACTTCCATTCAACCAAAGACCCCAAGTCTCCAATACTTTCGGTAGAGACCCGCAGAGTAACGAAGCTCAAATTCAGAAAAACCGAGTCCCACAGAATCCAAAGGAAGGTTTACGTCAAAATCAACAACCAGTGACCGAAAACCAGCCTAGTTACTCCGCCAATGAAAACGCTGACCGGTTCCCAACTTTGTTTAAGGACCAAGCAAATCAAAATCGGTTGCCCCCTGTTTCCCTCCCGGGTCCCCAGTTTGATGGTAGACCACCGCAACAGCAGCAAAATAGAATACCAGAAGTTTCGAAACGTCCTTCACCTGAACAAAGAAGGCCGCCTCCACAATTGCCGAGACTACCACAAACATCGAACCCAAGACAACCCTTCCAGAACAATGTATCGCCACCGCAATCACCTGCGCTACCAGCTCGTCCTCCAGTAGCCAAGGTACCCGTACGTCAACCCAGTCCCTCGGACTACAGTTCCTCAATAGACTCCCTGCGGCTTCCTCTTGCTGAAAATAAGGGTTTTAATCCGCAGACAATCATTTGGGAGACAGGTTTCAAGCCGATGAAAAGTTCAAGCGGACCAGTACCTCCTTTAGGCTTTGAAGTCGAGGCTGGGGCATCAGAAAAACAAGTTGCTTTGAGTAACCATGCTCCCTACTATACTGACACCAATACGCCTAGCCTTGTTACGCTGGACCCCGTCTTTGTACCGTCCGAGCCAGAAGCCTTTAATATAAGCGCCTTACAGAATCATTTAGCAGTACCTTTACCAGTCCCCATAGTCCCTGTTGTCCCCGGGCCTCCGACGTTCAAGCAGCAGCCTTTACCACCCCGTCAAGGTCCTCAGCAACGTCCGAAGCAGCCGTTCCCTCAGCAGCCATCTTTTGACCGGAACCAACCGCCTCAGCAGCCGCCTTTCGACAGGAAACAACCACCACAACGTTTGCCTCGTCCACCTGCCCCTTCTCTGGAAGCTCAGCAAGAATCTGGAATTAAAATACCCGGATTGTCCCTGTTAAAATTTATGAACTCCCAACGCAGAAAACAGCAGTCACAACCTCAAGGACCCGTTCAATCCTCGCCAGGACGGCAACCACAGGCGGGGTATCAACAACAACCCCAAGGAACGCAATTTAATATACGTCAGCAGCAGCTTCACACTCAGCAGAAAACAGAAACCGTGCGCCTCCCAGCCGGCCAGAACCGCCCTCAGCAAAAACAAGGATCTGTGGAGCCCATTCCCAACCGCCAAGGACCGCAAGGGCGTCCGCAGTTTATCCCAAATCGCCCAGGAAATCCGCAAGCTCGTCCAACTTTAGCTCAGGGATTTGCTGATCGAGATACGGCTCAACAGGGGCAACACTTAAACCACGAGCAAAAACAAGAGCGCCCGATCCCCAATGCACTTCATTCGGAAACAAATCAAGTGCACTCTGTATTACCTCCGAGGAAACCTCAAGAGACACCTGGCCGAGCACCTCCTCAGAACATTCAAAAACAGCAGGTTTCAAGGCCCGGTCCGCAAGTAGAGCCTCAGCGCCCTAGACAGCCTCCGTTCCCGGCAGCCAATAGCCCCTTGAAGACTACTGGCGCAGTGGGTGAAAAACAACGACCCAATAAACAACCGTCATTCTTCTCCCTGGAGGGAATAAGTAGATTCATGGGTCTCGATCGAAGGACGCAAAAGGTTACAGACAAATCACAAGAAGTTGACGTAGGGGCACCGGGACCGCACAGAGGCCCACAAAGGCCAAGATATCCTGCTCGACCTGCCTCACCACAAGAGCCCCCCAACCGTAAAAAAGTAGGGAACTTCCAGGGCCCACTACCTCAGCTCCCACCGAGACCAAATTCGGGGCCCCAGTCCAGGATTCAGCAAGGTACCCAACAAGGTCCTCCAAGACCGATCAAGCCTGCGGTACCTTTGGACCCTATTTCAGCGTCTATCATTAACGGAGGATCTATAATGGGTATGGCACCAGGTGCTGTCAAACAAACCATCAGCGCTGAGGAAAAAGCGCATCTAGAAAAGATGTTATTTGGTCCTTCTGGAAATAGCCTCAAAAGGATGGGAGAGTACGAAAACGACAAAGACGAAACAGAAGCAGACGACGCTGTAGATGACACCTACGATGAATTAGATTCTTCCGAGTCGCTTCATGAGAGTCCTCGAGTAAGCAGCATCGAGCAAGACGGCCTTGTGTTTGCGGAATCACCTAGCGTCGGTTTTAAAGCTTCTCGAGCAGTCGGCAACTCGACTGATCTTACCATTTTGACTGACGTTTGGTCCAACATTAAGACTGAATCTGAGAAACAGACGGAAGAACACTCAGAAGTCCCGGAAAGCGAGGAATTTCGGTTAGTAGATCGCATGGAGCGCAAACTATCGCGCAAAAAGAGATCACCTGCTGCAGACGACGCAGACGAGGACCAAAACAATATCGGTTCTGGCATTGATCAAAGGATGTTGGACGAGGTGTCCAAACTTCAAATGGAACACAGAGGTTTGGATGAAGAGGCCCTCATTGAAAGCCAGGACAACTCGACAGCAAGTTTTAATTACGCCTCTTTCATTACCGTGCTATTGCCTTCGTTAATATCTTTGCTATTCTCTTAAAAAGCTAAAATCTTCTGTGTTAACTTTGTAAATATATACCGTATCTTGTTAAGTTGTTTTTAGCACTTTTGAACATCCACCTGCAGTGATTTTTTTAAAATTCCAATGACACTTAATCTATTTATTAAAATGTGGTAAAACCTGATAGTTATATAGTGCATGACTGATGCTGTACATAGGAATGGGAATTGAACGAATACACAAGTTAACACCTAAAGCCGCATTATATTTGGCAACGCTGCTCTGTTTACGTTCGGCCCATTTGGTTCAATAACATTGGCCAACTGGGGAAATATAGTTTACATTTTAAGTTTGCTTAATCAGAGTAATATTTATTGAAATGTGCACCCAGTACATGGATGAATTAGTAAGAGAATACCTCTTGCATAGAGGTTTCGTCTCCACCATCAAAGCTTTCGACACTGATTTGAAGAACGACAAAGACAAAGCATTTCGTGTAAGTTTCATTTCAATCTACATCTGACAATTATTCATAAATTTGCTATCAGGCAGATAAAATAGTCGACCAGTTTGCGCAGTACATCGTCTTAGGCGATCTGACCGGGGTGAGAGAGCTCTGGTCGCACCTCGACCAACACATTTTCATCAAATGCGCGCAGCCCACTACCTTGGGTAAATGAACCAAATTAGCAAGAACACTTTTCTTAAACGTTCTAATATGTCCTTAAACCCACAGGTGTTAAGAAGATGGAATACTCCCTGTTGAAAATGTACCTAGTTGGCGCCGTTACCAGCGGGAAGACGGACAAGGTCGTCGAGTTTTTTGAACGGTTGGGGTGGGAGATTCAAAACAACCCCGAGTGGAAAGACTGGTTTGGTATATATGCAGTTTAATCTTAACATATGTTTAACAATTAAGCTAAATCGTTTTTGCAGCGCTCCCGTTTACGAAAAATCCAGAGGAATCTTCCACGTTCGCAGTGTATTTTACGAAACACTGGCAAGATACTGTATTTATCTCATTGCATAATCTTCTGGCTATTACGTTCCAGGTTTGATTACCGTAGTGTTAAAATTCTACATCTCGATTAATGGCTTTTCAACCAGAGTGTTCCTCAACCGACGTTACTGGCCTACAGTGAAGAGTCTGTCAAGATGTCCCGCCTGCAAGTGGAGAACGAGCAGCTGCAGAACAAACTGCGGGGCAACGCGGCGGAGAGCAGTCAAGACGTGGGCTGTTCAATCTCGATTGATTCTTTGCCAGCGGGACTAGAGCTGGTGGACGATTTCGGCTTGGTTGCCCAGTAATTGTTTATATTGATAATTTTGTGTATTAAAATGTTTTAAAGATGAAGTTAATGCAGTTCGTTGTCATGCAGAGATGCATCTCCGTTGGACTTGGGCAGCCGGTCCTTTCGCAATTTCATCCGCGGTTTTGGTAGCACCAGCGGAGGTTCCCTGAACACGTCACCCTTAGCCAATCGACGAGGACAGTCAGCATCCCCCTCTCCAATCAAACCCACTTAAGAAATTGTTTCAGTTGTCAAATATTCGTCCTTCCGGTGTGTGTTTAATATTTTGTTGCTTTAAGTATCGAAATGAATCTTGATAAATACAAATAATGTCAACTTAATTTACCAATAATATTTCACTTCAGTTAATTTAAGATAAATGCATTGACCGCTAGATGGCCATCTTCATGTTTTTGTTTTACCATTTGGGAATAATACGTAGGAAGAGTAGAAAGTTGTTGTCGGGATTATCTGTGAAAAGGCTTTCAATCAGCTGAATGTAACTTAACAAGATAAAGAAAATAAGGTTGAAGGGTTCCAATATTGTGATAAGGAACGCTGTACTGAAAAAACACGATATAATAAACGCGATCTAACATTGTACAATTACACCACCATGTCTAGAGGTGACGAAACTGTTGGAAATTGCGCACAGTTGCAGGAAGATAGGTTCGTGACAGCGATTTGCATTTTATTTTGTGTGATATAACATGTTATGCTAATATATATCGATTACAGGAACTGCTGGGTGTGTTTTGCGACCGATGCTGACGACACGACGGCTCAATGGGTCCGCCCCTGCCAGTGTCGGGGGACAACCAAGTGGGTGCACCAGGTCTGCCTGCAGAGATGGGTCGACGAGAAACAGAAGGGGAACATGACGGAACGCGTCAGATGCCCGCAATGTAATGCCGCGTATGTGATCGTCTTCCCGCCCATGGGTAAATCTTCCAAAAAAAAAAATATCAAATATCTGGATGCAGAACATTTGGGTCGTTGGACATCATCAAAGTTATCGATATAATGGACAATATTTCACGGTATTATATGTCTTGTCTAATCTATATCATAGGAAAACTTGTCGTTCTCTTGGATGTCGTTGACCAGTTGGTGTACCGCACGTGCCCCTTTGTGGCGGCCGGCATTGTCGTCGGATCCGTTTACTGGACAGCAGTCACGTACGGGGCACTGACGATCATGCAGGTTGCCGGACCAAAAGAAGGTCTAGCTGTCATGGAGCAAGCTGATCCATTGTTTCTTCTGATTGGTAAATGCTAAAGGCGAAATATCCCAATGCTGCTCTAGTTAAAATGATTCATTGTCAGGTTTACCGACAATCCCTGTGATGCTCGTCATGGGTCGTCTTGTCCGCTGGGAGGACACGGTATTATTGTTCCTCAGGAAAAATGTCCCGCGTTTCCCGTTGGCCAAGTACTTCTTTCCGTCATTCTTCAATGTCTCCGCGAGCAGGACGGCGGGAGCTGTTGAGACACCGCCGATGTCGGATCCCGTCCGGCTGACAAGGATCCTGTGCGGGGCGTTAGCTTTTCCATCACTGGCCGTTCTGGTGGGGAAGCTGCTGTACGGTCGCGTCAATTCGAATTTGCAGAAAACCTTTTTGGTATGGAACGTTGTTAGTTTTATTTTTTTCCAGTTTGATATTGTGTTATGCGTACTTTTTATGTCCAGTTTTTTTTATCTGTATTAATTCCTGTACTCTATAAAGGGAGGATTAACATACGTAGCACTGAAAGGGGCCTTGAAGATCTACCACAAACAAAAGAGCTTCGAGCGACAGTGCAGTCGGAGAATTTTGGATTTCAACGAGCAAAATCAGTCGACTGACAACTGAAAATTAAAAAATTAAAAGCATATTGTAAAATGACCGTCAGAGAATATAACATTTAAATTGGTGAAGGCTTGTTATTGTATCAGTGCGTTTTTATATTATTTCTGTCAACTTGATAATATCTTATGATCAGCAATAAGGTTCATTTATACACACAATATGGACAGCATTTTCACAGACATTTGACAGAGAATGAAACGAGCTATTCAAAGTCGACATCAATAAGTGGTCCCTGGTATGGTAAGCTGTCACACCAGAAGGTTGGTGGCGAAGGGATCTGCCGAAGAAGATACACCCCTTTGTCAGTCGTTTCCATGGGATGATAGTAAAAGCAATCCCGTTTGGTTCCCGAGCGTCCCTCGATGTCGTACGGGGGCGCCAGAATATCCAGGAAGGAGGCAGAACCTCCAACAGCGATAACCTCATGGATGTTATGGTCACTAGGAGTGAGTACGGCGGGAGTGTCGTCCACAGTCAGAAACTGTGTCGGATGTTTGATTCCTCTTACCGTTTCACGTCCGAACAGCTTTTTCTCTGCTTTCACGATCTGAGTGAAGTTCTGCACGCTGACCGTCCCATGCAGGACTCGCAGGATCCCGTGCATTCCCGGGTGGTTGTGCAGCGGGATTTTGGCGCCATCCTGAAGAATGAAGACGCCGATGCTGATGGAGTCATTTTCGAATATCTCCATGTACGTGACCGGTGCTGCCGGCGAGACGTATCGCTGTGGCTCGGGAAGACCAACATCAGTTCCCGTTATCGAACTAGCCAACTGTTGCAGCTCGAGGAAACTAGGATTTTGAGATAGAAGACTGGCACTGCTGATGATATTGTGCTGGTGGTGGTGAAGGTCTGGTTTAAAATGCGAGAATAGTTTTATAGCGCTCCGCACAAGTGTTTCAATTTTCGAAGCCATTCTTTATTTAACTGAAATAAAACCCATGCAAATACTATTGGTTTATGTGGTTCGGAGGAAGTACGTGACAAATGCGATGTAAACAACAGATTCTTGGAACTTGGAATGAAGAGCTGTCATTCGCAGTTCCCAATGCACCACCAGGTGGCTGTTCCATACTGATCCAGGCTGATTAAGGCATTAAGTAATAACCAAAACGAATTGTAAAAAAATCCGACATCTATTTCAAGGTTGTGTATTGTGGTCGTCAAATTGCCATTGCGGACAAATAACCGTCATGAAGTTTGCTCAAATAACTTCATCAGTTGCGAATGTGTCCCCAAAGACGTAGGCGACCGATTCCACCGTCGGGGCAGATGGTCAGCTTGACGTAGTTGACGGGACCATGGGCACTAATGAGCGGGGATCCCGAGAAGTAGTGGGGCTTGTTGGGCAGCAGATGCTGACTGTCCAGAATGGTGATCCACATCTCGGGGGCGTGATCGCCGGTCAGCAGGATGGCCTCGTTCTTCGGGTCCGTGTAGCACGCCTCAAGCTTACAACGATCCGGGTAGTTGCCTTTAAAGTGATGGGTGTCAATCTCGACGGCGTTGATGATGCCGGCGTGACCCAAGCGGAAAATGGCCCACTCTTCCCCCGAGAAAATAATCTTGCCCTCTGAATCCTCTGTTACACAACAAATAACCACGATTTATTAATTATTGTATTATGATTTATTGTTCTAAGATAACCTTGCAAAATGGGTGGTCTGTCGATGCGTCTGGCAGTCTCCCAGCCGTCGGCCATTCCGGACGCCCGTCCCGGAGCGATGACATTCTTGGGATGGCCGAAATGCGCATCGCTGAAGGCGACACACTGCCCCCCGTTGGTCAGAGCCACCAAATCGATTCTGTCCGACAACGGTATGACGGACCAGTCGACCTTGGGCGTTCCATACACACGGAGTCGGGCGATCCCACCGTCGGGATAGAGGTTGAGACGGATGTGCGTGAACGACTGAGACTCTGGCGTCGGATCAACTTTAAAGAAATGGCGGTGAGTCTCCTCGTCACCTGGGTTTAACTTTGTGGCGGGAACGAGTTCAGTCCATTTCTGAATTTAAAATAATATATATATTTCGAATCGCTATGTGTTTCACACACATGGACTTACATCAGTCTGCAGCGTCTTAGCGACAACAATCTGGTCGAAGTAAGCCTCATTGCCGATAAAGCTCCTCCTCGGCGGCAGTTTTGCCTCCTCTGTAAATAGTATAAGTTAATCGATGTTAATCAAAGTGATGAAAATACAAACTTACGTTCTTTAGTGAGCGTTCCGGCCTGAATCGAGACTTGCGGTGGGTAGTTCCCCGTGAAATACCGCGTGTCAACTTCGAACCCGACGATTGTTGCAGGCATGGCTATGGAATATAAGACACTATAAGTGACTTAGTCTGATAGTTTTGTCATCTTACAGTCTAACCTAGTTTGATGATGCACCAATCATGACCCGGGGTACGTTTACGTCTCGTCTCCCAGCCGTCCATCCATTTCCCATACTCAGTATAGACACCTTCCTTCCATTCTGGCGGCGTGTCCTACAAAAAGACAAAATGCTAAGAAACCTGTCTCAACCGGAATTCACACGTTGGTACTACTACCTTAAGGAGGTTCTCGCACACGGCGAAGCCGTCGTCAGTAGCAAAAAGAATTTTGGCGCCATTCTAAAAAAGATTTAAAACTAAATATAAAAAAGCTAGTTGGTTATTATGGATGTTTACCTTGGCCGCAGCAAGATCAGTCAGATTTGAAGTCCAATCCTCTCCTTTGAGATCATTGTCATGTTCGAGTTTCACCCGCTTAGGGTTGTTGGTTCCGTTGAAATCTCCAGTCATTCTTAATTCAATCCAAATGTTAACTTGATGACGGTTATACTGAATGGATAAGCAAGGTATTGTTGGTGCGAATTTTCGGGAAAATTGCCGGGTATTGTCAGCTTGTCTGGTATAACAAGACACAGGGCGGACTAGTACAGTAGCGTCCTCTTTCGGACGCATATATACAATTTGTACTACAAAGAAAAAACGGGCGAACTGTAAAAAAACTCGCCCCTCAGAATTTCGCCATAATTATCGTTACAGTCATAATTTTAAGTATAATATGCTATAATTATACGTATAGGTTTTAATTTATTTTAAATTTAACGTGAGTAAAGGCTAAACATTAGCTGATGAGGTTTAGGAGATATTAGGCATAGTGCGAAGTTAGCAGACCGATTTGAGCAATTTTCTTGGTTGGTAAAACCATATGACAGAATTGAAATCAAATTTGCGATTATATTTATAAAAAGGATAAATTTTTACGTTTTCGGTAACCGTTTTTCTCGATTGTACGCACCGTGCTTATTGTTTGGGAGGGACAGCAGACGAACTTCTCGGCTGGAATAACCGCTAACCGCCGCAGTTGCTGCTGAAATTTTGTCACAGAACTCAAGTTACGGCGTTCGAGTGGTCAAATCTGAAAAAACTTTACGCACAGCCAGTCCAGTCAAAATTCCATCGTAAAAGTAACGAATTCGTCGTCTTTTAACTAATAACGTACAAATATGTTGGCGTTAATCTAACTTAGCTATTTTGGGAAATAACCTTGTCTTTGTTGAAAGATCCTAGTGGCAAGTGGTTACAAGTTGGATCGGGTTGTCTATACGACTGTGTTTCACTGGAATTTTCTGTTTTCCCCTTTGCAGCTCGTGCAATGGACGAGGAAAACTCCAAGGAAATCGGCCCTCCCGACGAGCCCGACACACCGAACGTTCCCGACGAGAAAGCCACTGGAGAAGGAGGTAACAGTGACATTAATGCTGTAACAGACGAAGGTGACAGACCCACAGATCTCGACACCAGCAAGACAAGTGAAGTGGGAGCACAGGATAAAGACGACGATGGTAAATAGCAGCCTAAAATGAATAATCGTAAAAGCAATTAATGTATGTGATGGTGCTTTTCCTGTCAAGCGCAATCGGCCAGGAGCCGCAGTTCCTCTCGCAGCGGCTCACGATCTAGGTCTCGTTCCCGTTCCAGTTCAGGTTCTCGTTCGGGTTCGGGATCCAGGTCGAGATCCCGATCTAAATCTGGGTCGAGGTCGCGCTCTAGGTCGGGGTCGAGATCGAGATCTCGCAGCCGTTCGAAGTCTGGCTCGCGTTCGAGGTCGAGTTCGCGGGGGAGTTCGAGATCACGTTCTGGGTCCCGCTCGTCGTCAGGATCCCGGTCCCGATCGTCGTCAGCCTCCAGCCGCTCCAGCGCAGAAGGGTCGCCGCGCAGAAAGCGGAACCTTAGCGGTAACCTCAACTATTTCACTTACAAGTTGAATTCGTTAAGTCAAAATTGATTTGCACGGCTGGACAGATGATGAATCTGGCAAAGAAGAAAACGCCAAACCCAAAAAGAAATCCCGCATCAAGAAACCCACAGATGATTCAGATTCCGACTCGGACGAAGACAAGAAGAGTACGAAAGGCACGTCGAGATTGATTTGATTTTATAATCTGATTTAACTTTAATTTAATTTTAAAACTTCTAAAGACGACAATGACAAGGATCTGGGAGACGTTTTCGGACTGTCTGGCGACGAGGAAGAAAACAAGGAAACAACGGAAGAGAAGAAAGAAGAACCCGAAAAACCAGGACCGAGCCAACCTTCGGACAGCGATTCCGACATACCAGATCGGTAAATTCAATTTTGTTTGCATTTTAAAATCAAAATTTTTCATAACCATTGAAATAGCGAAACATAATGAATTGTTTAATGAACAGAACAGAATTTGTTTCCGATTTCGACGCCATGCTCGCACGGAAGAAGGAACAGAGGCGCGGCCGCAAGCGCAAGGACATTGACATTATCAACGATAACGACGATCTGATTGCCCATATGATTCAACAGATGAGAGCGGCAGCTGAAGTATGATTTCCATCTCTAATTAGTTACGACCATTGTGTAATTGTATCATTTTTCTGTGCTGGTAATATTGCATATTTTATACATAATTGTATTATATTTAAATTAGTACATTAAATTAATGAAAATTAAAAAAGTGAAACCAATTGTAATTTTTTGTTGAATCATTTAGGAAGATCGAGATAATAATAAGAACCGCCAGCCGGCCGTCCGCAAGATAACTTTGCTGCCCATGGTGATCGCCCAGCTGAGGAAACAGGACCTGCAGCTGGCCTTCATCGAGCACAATATCCTCAGCGTGTTGACCGATTGGCTGGCTCCCATGCCCGATCGAAGTCTGCCGGCTCTCAAGATCAGAGAGCAAATTTTAAACATTCTCAGAGAGGTTTTAATTTTTTTTTTTAAATACAAAATTAACGCGTTTCTAGTTTAGCCGTTAGAAACTATAGTGAATTACCGTCCGATTGTTAATTTTCTTAAATTTTATTATTATTTGTATTTTATTTATTCTCGGCGAAGGCCGTCTGGCCCATTGCCACTGACATCACCTGCTTGTTTACTATTTTAACTTATTTGTGCATTATGTTATTTATTAATTTATTATTTTTTAAATTTATTTACTTATTACTAATTGAGTTATTCCTTTATTTATTTATTAATTTAATTATTTCTTTATAAACATGTGTTTGTTATCTAATTTGTTTATCTGTTTATTAGTTCCCAGCTTTAGACCAAGGAACACTCAAAGCCTCTGGTATCGGTAAAGCCGTCATGTACCTCTACAAGCATCCCAAGGAGTCCAAGGAGAACAAAGCCAAAGCCGGTCGACTTATCAGCGAATGGGCGCGTCCCATTTTCAACCTGACTACCGACTTTAAAGGTATATTATCACGTTACGCAATTAGTTAACTGTTAATTAGATTCAGTCGTTTATTACCCGTTGAATACCATACATTCTTCAGCATCCATTTGAATAATTAATCGATGAACACGATTACTGTATTGTCAAATATTATATTATCGAATATATTAACGTATTGATAGTCTAGACAAGTTATTATATGTTACCTTAATATTACCCTATCGATATATAATTATTACTTTTAGAGAGGAAAAAAAAACTAGGAGGGTACACGTGCCGAGTAAATGTCGAACGGAAAGCCGGTAATCCGTTGGTTACGTCACGTTGGTGATTGAATTTCAGGGTTCTGAGCTAAGACAAACCTGGGCCACTTCATTCAGTTCTCAGTTACATCGTCCTTAAGTTTAATGTCGTCCCGTTAATTCACATTTTGAGAAATTACGGTGATGAGCAAGTACAGTCCAGTTACACCTGAAAGAATCTTTTATGAATGAAGGCGGTCATCAGTGAAAATTTCGTGCCTTAAACTAATGAGTAAGGAAAATAAAACGCCTTGGTGACGCTTGGCGCCCATTTGTAGTACCTTGTACTACGGTGAATTTTTGAGGGGATACAGGTCGTTCCTCCGCAGGATCTGCTGCCTACTTTGCAGTGGTCCACCCTGGGGCGATAGCGATCTGTCCCGTGTATGTAATAAAATCACCCAGAATTTTAATGTACGATGAGACTGATCTCATAAACAAGTTAAAAAAGCAGATTATTTCACCGTAGTAGAAGATCATCGCAGGGCCAACCCTTTTACCGAATTGAAACGTGGTGTAAAGTAGGTGTTGATAGCTGGAATTGATTCATGAGGATTCAGTTTATGTCTCAATAATCGGATTGAAATTGTCTAATGGAGTATTATGGAACGAGTTAATTGAAGGGTGATTGTTTGTACTGTAGCGCTTAGCCGAGAGGAGCGGGAACAGCGCGATCTGGATCAGGTACCCAGAGCCAAAGGACGGACATCGGAGACTAGTTCTTCTAGACCCTCCAAGGACATTTCCAAAGCCCTGCAGAGTGATGAAAAGTACTAGCAGTTTTACCTACCATTGTAGTTATAGCTTTCGCATCATTAATCTAGTCGTAATGGTACAATTGACTGTTGTTAAAACTCGCATTTATCTGTTATGCAGTGGTCTCTTTTTGTTGGATTATTTATCAGTGTTATTTGTTGCAGGACGCTCCGACCTGGCGATCCCGGCTGGGTACCGCGAGCCCGAGTCCCGCAGCCGTCGACCAAGGATTACGTCGTCAGGCCGCAGTGGGCCTCTGAAGTTGACATGTCAAAAGTGAGTCTGATTTTCCTGATATTTTTGGATCATTTTTTAAGATTTCATTTTGATTCTGTTAAATTTATTGTAATCAACAGACGGGCAAGAAGTCGCTGACGAAGATGGAGAAACGCATGCAGGAATACTCGAGGCTCAAGGGCAAAGGCAAGATGAAAGCGGGAGCGGGACTCAGTATTGAAGGGCGCAAGATGAACCTCTGATAAAGCTTCTGTGGCAATTTTTCCTGTTTCATTTTCCCCTCTGTAACATTACGAATACACAATAACTGTCCGCCAAAATGGTACAGTAACCTCTGCAGATGAAATTACACGGATAGGAACGTGGATCTCAAACAACGTGTGAATGCCTAATGGCATTTTGGTTCCATTGAGCTTCTCTTGTGCAAGTACAGGTAGGAAGTTTTTAAAAAAGGAAGAGATCTAAAGGATAGTGCATTTCAAAGTTTTGTTGAAATTGGGATCTGTAACTTGGACTGCGGTACCGAAGACCTCGCCAATGTTGTAGCGGGTCAACGCGGAGCACTCAAGGAAAGCAGCGGCGTTGATCCTCTGCTTGAGCTTCTTTCCTGCTGCAGCCGAGATCTGCGTTATTCAGAAAAAAGGCTTTGTTCAGATTGCTGAATAGTTTGGGTATTTATAGACGAGCATGGAGAATTTTGCTATTTTGTTCGAGGTATAAAGTTTTAGTTTACGAACCAGGTTAGATCCGACGTCTTTGCCTTCTGGTCGTTTGTCTACTTGGGTAGCTTGATAAAAAGCAATAGAACATTAGTGAACAGCTGAATGTAGCGTGTGAATGTGTTTACAAACAAAACTGAAGGGTGCTTCTAAACAGCATAACTCATAATTGAACGTAAAACAATTACATAAGTATCTGCGCTGCTTCACGTAGTAACTGTTAATTGGTCTGTAATTTTGGGGATCTAACTAAGATTAAGACAAGTACTGAGTTAATTGTTTTTTACTTACCGACGAGAACGACCGGCACTTGCGGGATGTGTTTCTTCAACTCTGGAACCCATTTCAAGTGGATGTTTTCAAACGACGCTGTGCTAGCGATGCTGTAGCAAAGGATTATGACATCCGTCTGCAAGAGTAAACTTGATCAGAATTATAACCCCAGCTGAACTTAAACTCGATCTGATGTTTCTTGCTGTTGCCGGAGGGCAAATTCAAAGCCAATCTGTCTGAAACACTTTGGAACTATGTCTGAACTATCAAATTGAACTAAGAGTTTAAAGTTATTAGACAGATGTTCGTTTACATTCGGATAGGTCATTGTGCGAAGTTTGTCGTAATTCTCCTGTCCGGCAGTGTCCCACAGAGTCAGCTTGTAGGATGCGTCCTTGTAAATAATGGGTTGTGGACTCTCTGCCATGTCAAACCTGTTTAGGACCACATCATTACCGTTTATTGTATTAACATGATGTCTATGTACATAACGGTGTTATACCGCTACTTACACTGTAGGAACATGTTCGCTGGGAAACTCATTCCTCACGTAGGAGACCAGCAGGCAAGTCTTTCCAACGCATCCGTCACCGACTACAGTCACTTTGAGCGACTTCTGCAACAGCGTTCCACTCATTTCTGCAGCGACTAGGTCTTTATCAGCACGCGGTGTAACTTGCAAAGAGCCGCGGTGTGTTCACAAGCCCAAGTTGGCCGAGAGCTGACTAAAGCGCAAAAACGGGGCGTCATCAATTTCAGTACAAGCGGAACACTATCTGAGTCTGAGGTTTATGACACGCGGAAACCGCGTGAAGCAAAGTTGCTTCTCCGAAGGGTTCGCAGCTATACGAATCGTTTAGCCAGTAATGTTCAGTTCGCAGTGCATTTGGCACGTTAGTTTTAGGTTGTATGGTACAGAGCATTTGTAAACCTGTCTTAGAGACATCGATAGCTACAGATAAGTAGATACTACAGCTAGATAT
>JAIQCU010001564.1:0-18870 GCA_022114935.1 Leptestheria dahalacensis
TCTATCTATCTATCTATCTATCTATCTATCTATCTATCTATATATATATCTATATATCTACCTATCTATCTCTTTTTCTGTCTGTCTGTCTACCTATTCATTTATCTATTTATCCGTCTATCTATCCTACCAACGTTTCTATTTCTAGATCTAGTTTAGCTTATTCTTCAACCTAATACATAAGAAAGAGAATATTACATAAATCAATACAAGTTCATTAACTCGCAGGTTTGACAGTAACAGTCAGCTGCGTGTCGGGAATAATTTCGCTGCAATTCTCCGAAGTGGTCTTGAATAAATTGGGGGCCCCTCGAACACTCGTTCTTGCTCTCTCGACTTATAGCCTTCGGTTTTTCGGTTATTCTTTAATCGGGTAATTTTTTTAAAAAAATCTACTGTTCAGCACGAACCGTTAAGTCTGTATCAAGTGATTCCTAATTAATTTGTCAAAATTACAACAGGAACCCTTGGCTCAGTTTGGTATTTAACGTTACTGACGGACTGGCGTTCCCTCTAGCCATGATCAGCAGCAATCGTTTCTGCTCCCAAAATGCTCCACCTGAACTAACGGCTACCTTCACTGGTGCTATTAGCCTCACATATCAGTCATACGGTAATTTCTTGTGTACATCAAATCAACACCCAATTATAATTATAAGGTGAATTTCTTATTCTAGGGGGAGTAAGTGGATCCGTAGGCGGGATATTGATCGATAATTATGGCTACCGTTTTACTGCGCGACTCGTGGGTGCCATTGTTGGAGCCACCGCATTATCCTACCTTATTATGCATCAGTTTTACCTTCGTCAATTAGAAATGAAACAAGGTATATGCACTATAACGAGGATCCCTATATTTATTTACAAATGAATGGGTGTACAGTATTAACTTTCTATCTGCTTCATTATTACTAGGGAATGCCGACAATGAAGAGACGGCGGAAACGGACAACGTGAATACGGCGTTAGAACACGGAGAAAAAGACGAAGAACCTGGTTTCGAAAAGAACAAGGAGGACGAAGAGCCTGTGCACGCGAAGAGTGATCACCCATGAATGTGTGAAGGAATTAGTTTTGGTTTCAGTTTGTTATAAACGCAGGAAATAAAAAGTAGGAACATAGTACTACCCTCACCGAGGAATAGTTTGTCTCCATTGCTTTCTTTTCTGCACCACAGTACAGTACTTACGTAGCTATAATTTAATTCAGTTTTTGTGTTCGCGATTTTAAAGTCTCTCGCAATAGTTAGTTTTAGGTAACCTGGCTTTGTCTGCCGTACTTTAGATCCCATTTAAATAACGTTCAGTGACTGATTTGTCTGTGTGTTTGTGAGTAGCAATCGAATGAAGATGACTCTAAAATTATTCATTAGCTGGGAAAATTTCAATTGAAAAGAGGGCAAAATGTCGAGTCAACTCATATTCGTCACCTGGGTACGCACTACGCAGTTGAGTCGAGTGCCACTGAAAAGAGCGTCAAAAGTCGAGTCGACTCATATACGACACGTAAGTACGCAGTTGAGTCGACCGGAGTCGAAAAGAGCGCGAAAAGTCGAGTCGAGACATATACGACACATGGGTATGAAGTTGAGTCATGCGATGACACAATTAGTCATGGTAAGTCAGTCATTGAGTCATGATGACGTCATAGATGGTCATGGCGAGGCGGGCATGCCCGGACTTGTTTGGCTCCCATGTAAAGAGATAGGACAAAACACTACGTTGCGTTGCGTGTAGTTCCTTTTAGCTCCTTCTCCTATCAAACAGCGCATATCAGACGTCGGATGCTCCAAAAATGGTTTTGTCTTTGATTCCGTTGTTAAAGTTTCAGCGTTCATATGTCTACGTCAATTCTTGTAAAGAGAACGACTTTTACCTTCAGAAGATGGTTCTGTTCTGTTTTGTATCAGGACGTTTTGAGATTCGATAACTGAATCTTTTACGCGTGAGGACATTTGTATGTTATGTTCGTTTTATTTGTCGGCTAAGACGGTTCTCAACAAGTTTAGCTGTTTTGTCGTAAATTGTGCTCACAGAACGTCCGGGAAGATTGGGCAGTGTAAGATGGTCATGTTCCCTAAGGATAAAATGCTGAAAAAGTGGCTAACGTTAATTAGATAAGTTGTATCCGAGATTTTCCTGCGGTGTTGTCAATCAATCAACATTTATTTTTGTTACAGAAGGGACGGGTAGAGTTAGATAGTTTCAGCGATGGAAGTAGTGCCAATATTAGTCATATAGAGTGCACTCGACCAAGAACTTTTGGAGCTAGGAAGCTGATTACTATCTTACAGAAAGAAAAGAATAGACTTACCACGGAGTTGCAAGAAGCAAAGGAAGATTTCCCATTTCAAGGATGTCGCCAAACCTTGAAGAACTTGCGCTTGCTTGTGAAAAAGAAACATTACTACAATCTTAAGGTAACGTGTTTTGATCCGGAGATCAGCTTTTCATCACAGCAAAACTTGCTTTTGAGAGGGATAGAATCTTCAAAACGTAACAAACTTTATTTATTCATGCCTTTGACCTACTACTTCCTTTAAAATGGTAATAAGTGTAACTTTTACTTTGGATTACGTAATATTGCTTTGTGCTATTACGCAATGATCAGTGTATCTCTATAAATATAGATTATATTGCTATTCATCCAGTGGTTTATTTGAATCATCTAACTCCTGAAATGAATTCAGGAGTTAACTAGCAAAGCTGCTATGGCTGTTGTATGAAATGAACATTCTCATGCGGGTGCATTTATTAAAAAATACAGCTTTAAAAAAATTGAAGAAATGTAGCATATAGGAATATTGTACATATAATAATATTATTATTATTATATGCTAAATATAACAATTGCAACATTGAAACATATTAATAGATATTGTCAAATGAATAAGTAAATTAGTAAGTAGAACTGCCACTAGATGTGCTACTGGTGTGCATAAATGGTGAGACGCAACGGTCATTTGGGCGAGGACGCAACGTTATTGGATTTTCGTTGGTCGACTCGTGTCTTAAGACGAAACACTTCAGAGTAACGATGACTGCGCTGGGCCCAGTTTTGATTCTTCGTTTCTAGATCTTCCGCCAGAAAGTCCCGTTTCAGGATCGGTTTCATGTGAAGATGTTGTGCCCGACAACGAAGCAGAAGTATGCAGCGAGAAAACGGGTCCTCGACATACCGTCAACGAACTCTTGTCCTAGTGGTAGATTTGAAAAAAAGAAAAACTTTCGTTGCTGTACGAACTGGAAAAGGAGAAGCAAGCCAAGAAGATGGTAGAAAACGAAATGGCAGCAGTGAAGGTTTTGTTGGACGAGGCACAACGCGAACTGACTTCGGCCCCCTGTCAAATTGAAGAACTCAAATTTTGCCAGATGTCTTTTGAGAGTGTCAAAGAAATTCGTAGCTTGTTAAAACTTTACACTGGCATGGAGACCGCGGATGAATTTAATGCCTTGTTTCACTGCTTGGATTCCGGAGAATACGGAGAAAACATAACTGTTTGTGTGTGTATTCCGGCCACAGGCCGCGATCATAAAGAAAACACTTCACATAGAAATTTAGCCGTCGTGACAGGAAATTTAGAGCAAAACAAATATAACAACTAAAAACAATGCGGATCGGAGAAAACATAATGTTCGCTATGATCGTAGTGTCTTGCCAATGACGTTTGCGACGAAAAGTAACGCAAAACAATGTTGTTTTGTCAATTCCTGCGTGATCTGGGGAAGGTTCTGTATACATTTTGACCACACTTCTCTCGTATTTTCACTCACAATTCTCAGTACAACAAGCACACTTTTCGATAAACTATGCGGGCCTGGCAACAAGTACGACGGGTAATGGCGGATCATGGGCATAATACTTCTAAATGCCTCCGCTAGGTGTCACTAGCGAATTTGGTAACTTCTCTAGTCGGAAACCTTCAAGCGGCGGTTTTGAAACGTGGCTCCGTTTTCTCTCTTGTACGCAAAATACACAAGTTTTTATCGGGAAAAAAGACTTAGTTTTCGTTTCGAGTGTTCAGAATCAGTCATTAACAGATACGCTTAGTTTACAGCAGTGTTTATTGGCAAGAAAAAAAAATTCACGACCAACTCGTCAGTCTTCGTAATAGCGTTTCTTGAGAGCTCGGTTCTTCCGCAGCATGTACATGGCTTCCAGTTCTTTGATGACGAACTGTCCTTGAGCAATGGCCGCTTCGACCTGGTCGCCCTACGTCAGGTTCTTGTTCTTCAAGAAGGCTCGCTTCAGCTTGGAGCGGAAGTAGTCGTAGCCACCCGGGTACTCCTTCCCGAGGTGAAAAAGCTATAAGGGAATATATCTAATAACAAGGATGATTTTGCTTCCAGTTTAAGTAGATTTACCGTCTTGTACAGGTTGATCACCCTCTAACGGTAAGACAGTGTGCACGGAATTTGTTTTAGTTACCCTGCTCCTGCAGGAAACAGAATCCATCAACTTAATAATTTTGTCAAAGAAGTATATGGCTGATTAATTTAAATATTGTTCACGTAATTTTGACGATCACTTACGCTATAGATCTAAATTTAATCTCACAATTTAACCAGCTAATACGTCTGATATTGGAAGTATCCCAAATAGAGACTTTATTCTACCTGATTGAGTTGTTGTTCGTTAAATAAGGATACGTGAGATTTAATGCTGATAATTTATCACCAAGTCAGTGTTCAGCGCATTTCTGCTGATCGTGATTTACTGAACGTTTGTTTTGTTTACCCAAACCAAAGGCTAGCGCTCCTTGCATCAGGCAGCAGCCTTGAGTGTTGGTATAGGTGCCAGAAACAAAACGATATGTATTCATCCCATTAATTCAGAGAAGCGACTTTCAGTGATTTCGGTGGAGAAGGCCAAATGTCTGACAGTCAGTGAAATGCAATATTGGAAACTACAGGGTTCTCTTAATCAACCACAGCTGTAGGTGAGAGACCAACTGCGCGAGACCACAATGTACTGCAAATCTTTTTGCCACATTGACAAATCATTTGCCCTTTTGAAGCTTGTTTATCTTCTCACTCATGGAGGTAATTTTGCAGTCATGGTGAATCTAAAAGCAGTTATACAGTTTAACTTCTTGTCTTAGCACTTTATACTTACGTGCCCATTGTAAGTTTGCACGCCATGCAAAGCGGAGTCTCGCTGGATCAGATTGCAATAGTTCAAGCCACTTTGCCTGCCAGTGCAGCTCTCGGTTCCCAAGCCACGGGTAATTACATAAGTTTGCAGTATGTAATGTTGTTCTGTTTCGAATCTTAAGTTTGTCACTGTTGTTGCATTTCAACTGGGAAAACACAACAAAAGGAATACTCGCCGATAAAGTAGGCAATTACAAAGCCTGCCTTTTTGCCATGATGGTTATTTCCATGGCTACTTCGGCAGGTTTTGCACCTTTCGCAACTTATGCTTCCCTTTTAACAACGGAAAATGATTCTTCTCGTTTAAGCAACGCAACCGTCTTAACTGCGAACGACACAGCAGGTTCGTATTTCTTGCTCTTTTCATTAACTGAACTTTGAACCCATCCTATTGTGTTCAGTATAATACACCCAACGTCTTGTTTTCTTAAGGTGTAGGATTTACATCTTTGTAATACAAGCATTTCACTTTATGAATTGATAATAGTAGTACCAGTTAAGTTGGTTAATCGAAGGTCAAAGTTAAAGCAAAACTTGATCTGATTTTTGATCTCCCATATTAGTATCTTTTTAAGATCTGTAAAGTTAAAGTCAGATCAACATCAACTATAGAAAACCATCAACCACTGAATAGTACCCTGTAGTTTTCCAGTGATTCGTACCTTTGATTTCAGATTATCCAGCTCCAAGCAATGGAGGAAACGCTGCAATGTTCGGTCTGTTTCTAATGTTTCGTTCCTTAGCCTCGTTTTCCGCCTCCAGCGCCTTGGCTCTTCTCGATAGCATGACCATAGCGATGACGACCCAACGCAAGGCCGAGATTGGCAAACAGAAACTCTGGGGCAGCATAGGACAGGGCATTTTCCCTTTAATCTCGGGTGCACTCATCGATTGGTTTCAGAGTTCAAACGGGTACAGGAGCTACGCTCCGGGGTTCTTCGTGGCGAGCGTGGTAGCCCTCCTTGCACTGGGACCGATTGCAGTTTTGAATGTACAGCCGCACAGGCCGTCGACGAAAATTCTAAAGGGATTCACCCAATTGGTTAAGAGAGCAAACGTTACTGTATATGTACTCGTTTTTGGATTCATCGGATTCTCGTTTAGATATATGGTCAGCTATGATTTTATCTTCTTGAATTCAATCGATGCACCGAATTATTTACAAGGTGAAGTAAGAGAAGCATGTTGCGTCTGTAATACATATCTATGTGTCTGTCTGCCTATGTTTCTGACTTTCCACCTGGCTGTCTATCTATCTATCTATCTATCTATCTTATCTATCTATCTATCTGTCTCTCTATCTATCTATCTCTTTGTCTGTCTGTCTGTCTGTCTGTTTACCTATCTATATGTCTTTCTATGTATCTATTTATCTATCTGTCTATCTATCTATCTATTCATCTATCCATCTATCCATCTATTGTATTACCTATCTATAAGTCTATCTATCTATGTATCTTTATATCTATCTATCTATCTATCTATCTATGTATCTATCTATTTATCTGCCTATCCGTCTATCCATCTATCTACCCACCTATCTATTTATCTACCCTAACTATCTTTCTCATTCTAGATGTATTTCAGCGTATTCTGCAACCTAGCACGTAAGAAAGAGAAAAGTACATAAATTAATAAAAGTTTCATTAACTCGCAGGTTTAACTGTAACAATCAGCTGCGTGTCGGGAATAATTTCGCTGCAATTCTCCGAAGTGGTCTTGAATAAATTGGGAGCCCCTCGAACACTCGTTCTGGCTCTCTCGACTTTTAGCCTTCGGTTTTTCGGTTATTCTTTAATCAGGTAACATTTTCTCTAAAAAAAATATCAACTGTTCAGCACAAACCGTTAAGTCTTTATCAAGTGATTCCTAATTAATTTGTCAAAATTACAACAGGAACCCTTGGCTCAGTTTGGTATTTAACGTTACTGACGGACTGGCGTTACCTCTAGCCATGATCAGCAGCAATCGTTTCTGCAGCCAAAATGCGCCACCTGAACTAACGGCTACCTTTACTGGTGCTATTAGCTTCGCATATCAGTCATACGGTAATTTCTTGTGTACATAAAAAAATCAACACCCAATTATAATTAAAAGGTGAATTTCTGATTTTAGGGGGAGTAAGCGGATCCGTAGGCGGGATATTGATCGATAATTATGGCTATCGTTTTGCTGCGCGACTCTTGGGTGCCATTGTCGGAGCCATCGCATTATCCTACCTTATTATGCACCAATTTTATCTCCGTCAATTTGAAATGAAGCAAGGTATATGCACTATAACGAGGATCCCTATATATATACAAATGAATGGGTGTACAATAATATCTTTCTGTCTGCTTCATTATTACTAGGGAATGCCAATAATGAAGAGACGGCGGAAACAGGCAACGTGAATCCGGCGTTAGAACACGGAGAAAAAGACGAAGAACCTGGTTTCGAAAAGAACAAGGAGGACGAAGAGCCTGTGTACGTGGAGAGTGTTCACCTGTGAATCCGTGAAGGAATTAGTTTTCGTTTTAGTTTTGAAACTGAATCTATCTTCGATACTGAATTGGCAATGTGATTCAAAATGTGATTTGGAAACTGACGCGTCTTTACCATAATTACCTACCAATATAAATGGTTGGTAAAAATGTTGTTACAGTGTTACAACATAACTGTTATTTAAGAATGAATTTGAGTATCGATATATTTCTGTAACTATTCTTTGCAATCTAAGAATCGATATATTATTACGTGTAATCGATACTAACAATTAAATTAATCTACATTTAATTACATTAAGTAAGCTGGTAAGACAACCAAATTTGCTAACACTCGCTTTATAGGTTATACTGTTAATTATAATTTCAAATGATCGACTACTTATCGGTCTTATCCATTGTTTATAATGAGCGTTTATCATAATTAATATATTAATAAATATATACATAATCATGTAAATAGTTTAACATTAATTTTATCATAAAGTATTAAAATAAATCTTGGGAATAGAAATAAATATATCGTATCATAACCCATTTGTTTAATATTTCTACATTTATTTCAATGAAATGTATTTAAGTTAAGTTAATAGATGATTTACAGTTATACTAATCTGGCATCGTTGTAGAATTTGAAATTGTTGTCTGCTCCGTACGTCGGCTTCCCTGTGTATGTAAAGTCGTGAATCAACAGAGAACTGAAAACAGATACAGATTATTTGAAACACTTTGTTAGATAAAGAGTCTACAATGCCAAAAGAAAGGAAGAAGAGCACGTCCGAAACGCCGAAAGATGCCAAGAAAACAAAGCGAGCCGTTGTTCAAACCCCGCCTGTTGTTGTAGCCGTTCCCAAAACCAAAACAACAAAGGATATTTTGAAGGTAAAAACTAACTCAGCTACCGCAAAATTATTCGTGGAAACGCACTATAACACCTTCCGTTATGAAATGACAGGATGCCACAGACTTTGAAGAAAAGGAAGCACTTGAACGCAGCGGGGAAGATGATCTCGAGCTCTTTCGGGAAGCCTGCGGGGAGCTGCGGGATGTCATGGGAAACATCCTTTCGCTGAAACTCAAAGAGGACGCGGCAAAGTTCAAGGACGAGATTCAACAGAAGAAGACAGTCGGTGCATTGCAGTTCGTCACCCTGAAAAAACTGAACCGATTGGACAAGCTGCGTCTGAAGAAAGTTAGAGACATGACGCACGAGGCCAAGAACCGCGTGGATAACTTCCATCTCCAGCTCGACAATTTGCTGTACGAGGTCGTTCACCTGCAGAAAGAAGTCAACAAGTGCCTTGAGTTCAAGTAATTTTGTGCCGGTGAATGACTGAATTTTGTGACTAATTCTATTAATTTACACCAGATCCAAAGACGAGGAGATCGAGCTGGTCAGCGTGGACGATTTCGTCAAAGACGCGGGACTGAGCGACTCGCAGCTGGTACGTATGGGATTCGTGTGATGTTGTTCGACTTGCCCGCTGACCGAGTTTGAAAATTAGGAAACGCTGAAAAACAACAAGCACAAGATGATGCTGGCCCGTCTCGAGTGGGAGTACGAGCAGCGCAAGAAACTCTCCGACGAACTGAAACAGCTGGACAAGTCAAAGCAGTCCATTCAGAACGAGACAGTTGCCAAACAGAAGATCCTGGAAAATCTGGAACCCAAATTAAATGCTGTTCTTGAGGTTTTACAAATTGATTATTTCAGCCTTACATATTATACAATCTGCTCACGTTTACGTATCGTAGTTTTAATTCTATAATCATACATACACATGTATATAAGTTATATAAATAGATTCAGATTACTTATATAATTACATATATAGTTGAAATTAATCAAAACCAGATTTGTTAACGTGCCTTGGCTGATAAAGTAATTTTTGCAAATAGGCCGCCAAGCCGCTGCAGGAAGACCTGAAGTCGCCTTTTGAGAAACTCAAGTGGGAGAAGCTCGCTCGTCTGGTACCCACTGCTCTGCACATCTTGTACAGCCAACTGAAAGCTTACGGCGAAGCCTGTGGTACGGGCATTTCGAAATCCATTTGATATTTCATTATATTATGCATATTATTACCATTTAGTTTTAGACATCAGATATAATCGTTCTAATCTGTTGAATTTCTTACCTGTTTATTTGTAATGTTCTTTTAACTTAAAGTTATTTGATATTTCATTCTACAATCTATTTATCAATAAAGAAGGTTTAATGTTTAATTTACTAAATGTTTATTTAATAACAATTTGATTTGATTGAATAACTATAAATCTGCTAAAATTATTACGTGTTTGTTAATATTTCAGTAATCCAAGTTTGTAATTTAACTTTCGATTTTTTCCAGAACCCAGTCTGGAAGTTTCCGTCGAGGGAGACGCGGAAAAAGCTAAAAGTTTATCTCTGGCGGGCAAGAAAGCCACCAACCAATCGGAGGAGAATGTTGAAGAGCAAGACTCTGATTCGGTAAGAACAAAAAAAAAAGAGGAATATTTAATTTACAGTAATGTATTATTGCGTGTCTATGTATTTATTGCTGTATTAAATATATTCTTGCACTAGGTGTGTATGTAGATAGTGAGATACACTCATTAATGTATTTATTAGTGATATATACATTTAACTGCACTATCTGTGTGTTTCATGCATGTTTATATTTTGGTTTTATATTTATTTTTATTTACACTAAATGCGTAATTATTTAAATTCACGTGATATTGATATTTTGATATGATAAATTCAAATTTTAATTAAGTGTTCTGTCATAATGTTACTTGATTCGGTGCTGTATTTGGGTGAGTTAATGCCTTCTCGGTCGAATGTGTCAGGACACGGAGGCAGAGAGCCGCGCCAAGAGGAAACGCTCCATTTCGTCGGCCGCTAAGGAGAAATTGACTGGACTCTCGAGCGAGGCGGAACGGAAGAGGAAACTATTTCACAAGCACCCTCTCTATGTCCAACTCAAATTGACGTTCTCAGGTGCGATTAGTGAGGACAAACTATTGATTCAATTAGAATATTCCTAAATTATGTTATCTATTTTTGTTTATCACAAGATTAATTTAAATAAATAATAATAAATAAAATCACCCACCAACCTCCTTTATTCCTATTTTCTGTCCTTTGTAATTATCTGTAATTAGGTAATTTATCTTTGGTATGGAATGATTGTTTTTTCCTGATTGTTTAAATAGACAAGGAATGGATCCTGCTGGACTTTTACTATTTGACCAGCCTGAACGTTGTAACCGTGACGTGTAAACTGGCGCAGAGCAACACCTACACCAGCCTAAGGTATACCGAAAATATTAGCATAACTTTCTATCTATCTATCTATTTGCCTACCTATTGATCTACCCATCTATCTGTCTAGCTATCTGTCTGTCTGTATATCCATCTCTACCCAAAACAGATTTAACATCTATCTATGTATCTATATATTTCACTATCTATCTAACTGTCCATCTATCTCTCACCCTACCTATTGATCTACCTACCTGTCTCTCTAGCTATCCATCTATCAATCTGTCGATCTATCTGTCTATACATCCATCTCTTCCGAGAATATATCCAATATAAGCATAACTATTCATCCATCTGTTTACCTACCTGTTGATCTACCTATCTATCTCTCTATCTATCCATCTATCTATTAATCGATCTATCTGTCTATATGTCCATCTTTAGCGAAAATATGTATTATATAAAATCATAACTATCCATCTATCTATTTACCTACCTATTGATCTACCTATCGGTTGCTCTAGCTATCCATCTATCTATTATCTATCGATCTATCTGTTTATATATCCGTCTCTACCGGAAAATATATCCAATATAAGCATAGCTATCCATCTGTCTATTGATCTATCTGTCTGTCTATCCATCTATTATTTTATCTACCTATTGGTCTACCTGTCTGTCTTTCTTTCTATCTAACTGTCCGACTATCCAACCGTCATTCTATGTATCCATCCATCTGTCTATGCGTATGTATTCAAAACAGAAGTTTTTGATTTCCTTTCTTTAATAGAGATATTATAATTACATTTTACCGTTTGATTTAATTGTATTTCGCGTTTAAAAAAATTAATAGTTCTGTTTTCCCTAGTGTTCGTATTGTGTTGGTGCTTGTTTATTAGTATTTGTAAACATGATTAACAATATTTCTTTGGATCCAATGTATAATCTTATGTGCTCCGTTGAGTGGCTAGCCTAGATGGTTCGGACATGACGCTTGTTTGGAATTCAGGTAGCGCGCAGTTCTCGAGAAACGAGTCAGTCCTAGAAACAAAAAAGCCGGGAAAAAATGAAGTATAGAAGATTGTTCTAAAGAAACTCGAGCTCTGTTTTAATTAAATTTCAAATAATAGAACGTTCAATATTATTATTATTATTTACTATTATTATATACTGGGCTTGTCTGTTAATCTTTAATTGTAACTGATTCGGCTATTAATGTTTATGTTATCTTTAATTGAAGAAAAATTATGAACAATGAATGATTGTTCAGTGTAGAGCATTTAACTTTGGGATTTTATTTATAGTTTGTTTTATTACTTATTTGATGTAGTATTATTTTGTTTATTAGTATTATTATCTATTTGTCTGATTGTTGTATCCCGCTCAGTACCAACATACTGTTCTATTTCACCTTGACCTTTAATCCAATTACTTTTGTCTTTACTTAACTTAATTTTTGCAAATTAAATTTTTTATTGTTTCAATTCTCTTCAATTTCTATTAAGTTTTGGAATAAATTTTTCTATTTTTAAAATAATTTTTAAATTAACTCATTTGTATTCTGTTTATCTTTAATTTCTTTTTATCCATTTCACCTCGTTTTTTTTTTAAACAGCAACGTGCTGCAAGCTGATACGCTGCTGCGGGGCTTGTTTCCCGAAGACAACGGCGACAAATCCCCCAACGAAGCCAATTACTACCAGTTCTCCAAAGATACGCCGGTCGATTTGAAGCCGCTCTTTGCCGAGGTGGGGCGTCCCTTCCTGTGGGCCCAGCGCCTGGCGGGTCTGCAATTCACCTCGTCGGCCGCCGGTGCAGCGGATTTCAATGAGCAGAAACCCGTGAAAGTCGAACCGCTGCCTTCCGTGAGCAGCGCCTACGTTGAGCAGACCGTCAAACTGCTGAAAGAACGACTGAGAGCTCGACTGGAGTTGCAGAAAGTTGTCGGGTCCCTTGGTGTGTCTTTATGTGAAACTGGAGCCTAAGTTTTAATTTTTTTTTAATTAACGTCTATCTATGTTGTATATCTATACTCTCTAGATTATCCATCTGTCTATCTATCTATCTATCTGTCGTAGTATCTATTTATCTACCTATCTGTCCATATGTCTGTCTATGTATCAACCTATATATGTATTCACCAACCTGTCTATTGATCCGTCTGTCTACCTGTCTGTCTACCTGTCTTTCTACCTGTCTAACTATACGCATCTCGCATGTATACGTACGTATCTATATCTACCCATTTATTTGTCTTACTATCTCCTTACCTGCCCGTCTACCTATCTGTCTATCCACCTACTTGTCTATCTATCCATATGTCTACGTATCCATCTACCTACCTATATATCTACCACTGTATCTACCCATCTATCTGTCTAATCTACTCCTTACCTCTCCTTCTACCTGCCTATCTATCCACCTATCTATCTGTCTATTTACCCACGTGTCTAACTATGCACACCTATCTATATACCTAGGTGTCTATTCGTCTACGTAACTATCTATCTACTTGCTCATCTGCTAACTGTCTTTTACCTGACTACATACCTATCTACCTACCTACCTATCGATCTACCTGTCTTTCTACTTTCTAAGCGTGTGTATTAATAATTAAAAAAAAATTAATATGAAATTGAACAAGTTTTTTAATCATAAATTTTTGAAAATAATTGTAACCATTATTGATTAAAAATTTCTATCTGATGTGTTTGAATTTCTCTTCATGCTTTTGCTTTATTTTGCAGAGAAGGGCATCATTCCACTGAATGCCAAGGAGCTGTCACTGTATCCGCCGAGAATAACATCGCGCCTTGTTAGTTGGCTACCCTCGGACTGGGACGAATACGTCAAGAATCCGGCCACCGAGAACCTTGTCGAGAGCGAAGTTGTCACCGAGGATTTGTTCTTTTTCTACAATGCTCTCATTGAACGGGGATCGGGTACAATGAAAGAAATTAATTAACTATTTTATTATCTAGTTTATTATCTGTTATCTCATTATCCGTTTACTGTTAATTTATGCAGTTACTATTATTATTATTGTAACGATTATCACTATAATTATTAATAGTTTCTGAAAAAAGAGCACCTTGTTGATTAAGTTATTCACGTGGATTGTTATATTCACAGCCCGACTGAGAGCCGCTGTTGCCGTTCCGTTGGACTACCCGAAGAACGTTCCGTTGTTCGCTCTGCAGCTCCAGTGGCATGGGAACCGAACTTCACTGAAATCTGAGGAACTCAGAGTAATTAATTTAAAAAAATTAGAACGTGTATAATATAATTACTTTATTAACCGTAATAAAAACAATATTATTATTTTAATTGCTATATATTATCATTAGTAATTAAGGTACGTTTTAATTCAACCATTAATTCCTAAGCTAGCGTTTTAGGTAAATTACTTAAGAAATACTGTAATAGTCATTTTTGTATTAATAAATCGTATCAATACTGTGTTATATGTTGATTATTCTAATTAATTTGATATAAATTAAGGTTAAATAAGGTAAAATCGATCGTATTATTAATGGGTCAGAATATAGGCTTATATTTATCATGATTAATTAAATAACTAACCGTGATTTAGACCAATCGCTAAGGAGTTTACCCAAGAGCCGGTCTAAAACGCGAAAGTAATTATTTTTTGCTCATAATTAAAAAAATATTTAATGTTTTTTCTTTAAATCATAGGAAATGGAAGCTGAAGTAAACGTCCATCACAGCCAAACTGTCCACTCAAACCGGCGCAACGTGCTGGCGCAGCAACTGCAGCGTTTGTGCATGTGTCTCGAGGTACTGACCGAAGTTGACGGCGTTTTGATGAGCAGCAAAGGAGGAAGTTATCAGACGGAGAACAGTTCTGGAAAAGCAGAGTTCAGTCGCGGTATCATGTTTCACCGTCCTGTCAGGTATATGCGCAAAGCAGTGTAATCATGCAGGTTAAAATCTATATTTTAATTTAACTTGGATTCGTTGACATGTTATTTTATTTACATGTTGAATTAAATGATTTCTTGAAATGTTGTTATACTTATTATGTCTGACTTTATTTAATTAATTGTGTTTTGGTCATAACTCGGAACTATCAGCGTATCTCTATAACTGTATGGTTTAAAGAATCATCGAATAGCTATTTTCTGATTGCAGCGGCCGAAGCAGGGACTACCCGTTCAACTACGACCCCGAGTCGGGGACCTTCAAGCAGCGGTTTTAAAACGTGGCTCCGTTTTCTCTCTTGTACGCAAAATACACAAGCTATTATCGAGGAAAAAAAAAACACTTTGTTTCTGTTTCCGAATGTTGAGTGTTCAGAATTGATCACGATCAGATTCGCTTTGTTTACAGCAGTGTCTATTGACAAGATAAAAAATTCACGACAGACTTTCGTCAGTCTTCGTAATAGCGCTTCTTCAGAGCTCGGTACTTCCGCAGCATGTACATGGCTTCCAGCTCTTTGACGACAAACTGTCCTCGGGCGATGGCGGCTTCGACCTGGTCGCCCTCTGTCAGGTTCTTGTTCTTCGAGAAGGCTCGTTTCAGCTTGGAGCGGAAGTAATCGTAGCCGCCCGGGTACTCTTTCCCGAGGTGAAGAAGCTATAAGGGAATATTTTTAAAAAATTTTGATAATTGCATCACAAGTTGAAGTAGATTTACCGTCTTGTAGAGGTTGATCACTCTCGAACGTTGAGACATTGTGTGCGAAATTAATTATAGAGTTACCCTGTGGAGAACGGAATTCAACAAAACAATATTTTTTTCAAAGTAGTAAACTGGTACTTGATTAAAATATTCTTTAAATTAAGTTAATGAAACATGGTAAATTTTGACCTTCACTTACGCAACCGATCTAAATTTAACTTTGTAACATAACCAGCCGCTAATAAATTATACGTTTGATATAAGAAGGAGCAGAAATGCAGACTTTAATCTACCTGTTTGAGTTGTTGTTCGGTAAATAAGGATACGTGAGATTTAATGCTGATAATCTATCACTAGGAAAAGTGTTCAACGCATTTCTGCTGGTGGTCGTGATTTACTTAACGTTTGTTTTGTTTACCAAAGGCAAAACCATTGGTCGACGCTAGCGCTCAAGCGGCCATACTTTGAACTACATTATATAACATCAAGGGTATAGGACTTTCCAAACAAGTTATTCAGCTATTCCTGTTGGTTGGTTAATTCAATAAGAATTGCGATATTAGCAACCATTGTTGCTATCGCCCTGTCGCATCGTTTTATCGCCCTAGACTTCCTCTCAACTATAACTGATATCAATTACAGGAATTACTGAGTCTATCTCCCGCAAGGATACCGCTTCACTCGAACTACGCTTTTTAACTAGGCAAACACGAAGAATCAAACTAGACATAAACCTGTACGATTTCGCTCTTTTGCAACACGCGGATGAATACGAGTGTCTTATATACGCAACAATAATATATAAAAGTATTCCATCTGCTTTTCTGTATTGCATCTTTGATCTGTACTGTACTGTCTATGGCGGTTTTGAAGAGGATTTAACAAGAGGAAAACACGGTGAAGCAGAGCGTCCAGCGTGCAGGTCCGTCCCTTTTCGCCGGGGCTCGGAAAATTCCTCCTGGTGTCCAGTAACCCGTACAAAATGCACTTAAAACAGCTACTTGAACACAACTGTTCATACAGAGTTCAGCACAGGCAGCTAAAAGGTTCCAGTGTAGTCAAGTCGTTAACGATGCATCAGAGGTGCCCATCCCCACCCAGGTCTCTGAGGCGTACTCGCGCGACAAGTACCCACCCACCCATCCCGTGATATGTAGGAACTTTGTTCTGTACATTCGCATTCCGAGATCCATTTTGAGATGTCCAACTTGCTTGGGTTGGTCAGCCGTGGTAAATGGAATCTACGCTGACGTCTCTGAGTGGACAGCTTTGGTATCCGTATTTGTGCGCCCCGTGATAGCGGTACAATGTGGATTGTGAGTTAAGAACGAATTTGGCCGCCGCAAGCGAGAAAATTTTTGAACATTTTCACAAAAACCTCATGGTCTAGAATTAATAGAGTATACACTACATACAAACTCAACTTCTACCTTACAGACTTCAACAAGTCAGGCGATATGAGGTCTACAGTGGCTTCAGCCGGTGTATTCGCTCACGTTATTTTCAACTGGCGGCGGACAAAAAATTGTATCTTCAAATTCGTTTAGCGTCTAAGCCGTTCAAGATAGAAACATCGGTGTACCAGGACCTCCCACACCACTTTGGGTGCAGCCCCAGCCAGTCCATCAAAGCGGTGCACTGCCGGATTGGGTGGGGTTCCACCAAAAGTGGTGTGGGAAAAGTGGAGGTCATAGAAAATGTTTCTACCTTGAACGGTTTAGGTAGAAACATCGTTTTAAAAGCGAGTAATAGTTCAAAGGTAGCGCCTTCTGAAAAGATAAAGTTTATTACAATTTGAAGATTCTGTCCCTCTCAAACGCGCCACGAAATTATGAAAAATGTGAAACTTTTGCGGATTATCCTATCTCATCTGATTATGAGCCGTTAATTATTTCACAATGCTTCTCGGAGTAAGAGAAAAGGAATATATTTTTATTGCTAAAATATCTTCATCAGTAAGGGAGCTAGAGAAAAAAAACTTTTCCCCCTCATCTGCTCATATGATTTGACAGTTTTGGGCGCTTTTGTATTAAAAATTAAACCGAAATAAGCGATAGAGTAGAAATGTGATTATCCCGCGTTCAAACAAGATTTTTGAAGTGAAGCACGATTATTTCTGAGGTCACGGATGGCCGCAATATAAAATATAAAAGTAATTGTATTAATAAAATCAATCGTAGTTGCACGCACTCCCGTACGGCAATACGTGACCACGTGCGTTCAAAGGTTGACTAACATTATAAACATAGTACTACCCTCACCGAGGTATAGTTTGTCTCCATTGCTTTCTTTTCTGCACCACAGTACAGTACTTACGTAGCTATCATTCAGTTTTTGTGTTCGCTATTTTAAACTCTCTCGCAGTAGTTAGTTTTAGGTAACCTGGTTTTGTCTGCCGTACTATAGATCCCATTTAAATAATGTTCAGTGAATAAATTGTCTTTGTTATTTGCTATGTGTGTTTGTGCGTAGCAATCGAATGAAGAAGACTCTGAAATTATTCATTAGCTGGAAAGATTGCAATTGAAAAGAGCGTCAAATGTTGGGTCGACTCATTTACGACACGTGGATACGCAGTTGAGTCGACTGCAGTTGAAAAGAGCACCAAAAGTTGACTCGACTCATATACGACACATGGGTACGCATTTTATTTGGTCCGCAGTTTTAAAGCGCGTGAAAAGTCGAGTCAAGTCATGTACGTCACATGGCGGGGCGAGATGGTGGGTTGACTCGCCCGCAGTGGAAAAGAGGGCGAAGCATGCCCGGACTTGTTTGGCTCCCATGTTAAGAGATAGGACAACGATTTAACATAGAAACAGATAGGGAATTTGGAAAAACGGTCGGGAGAAAAACGGGGGAAAAAACATGATGTGGAAATAAGTGAAAAATGTCACCATGCTGTTCAGCAATGGAGACAACTAGTTTGACTTGATATGGAACGAATTGCTTTCGTAGGTTGGCTATCATTTCCAAGTAGCTTGATTTGATATGAAACGCTTTACTGTTATAGGTTGACTTACATTATAAACTAGATCGACATGACATGGAAAGCATTTCGTTCATAGGTTAACTAACATTGGCAACTAGTTTGACTTCAAATGGAACGCATTGCATTTTTAGGTTGCCTAAGATTATAAACTGATCGACGTGACATGGAACACATTGCGTTCATAGGTTGACTAACATTGGAAACTAGCTTGACTTGACATGGAATGCATTGCATTCATAGGTTGACTAACACTGGAAACTAGATTGACTTCATATGGAACGCATTGCATTCGTAGGTTGCCTAAGATTATAAACTAGATCGACGTGACATGGAACACATTGCGTTCATAGGTTGACT
>JAIQCU010001565.1:0-18707 GCA_022114935.1 Leptestheria dahalacensis
GTCTCGTGGGTTTCATCGGCAGTGTCAGTCAGAGTCGGCCCTGAGCCTATTTGCACAGCAACAGTACCCTGATCCGGTGTCGTGGTAACCGTGGCGGTCCTGAGAGCCAACTGCCGTTCTTGTGGCTGGATGGTCTCCCACCGTCTGTTTGACCCTCCCTGATTAGTGTTCCTCGCCAGCCTTTTCGGGCAGTCTGCAATCATGTGGTTTGGTTGGTTGCAATATGCGCAAGTCCTTGGTTGTCCACGGTACGAGATCATCGAGCGAAACTCATTGAACCATAAATACGATGGAATATGTTTTGTTACAATCATCTTGATTGTAACATACCCGTTCCAACAATCGAAATAGTCCGCCAATTCCTCGTCATTCGGTTTAAATCGGTCCCTTTTGATCTCCAAAACCTTGCCATAGCTACGGAACTTGTCGATGATTTCGTCATCAGGAACCTCAACTGGGATATCGGATACCCTTACAAACTTCACGTCATTACCATACTTCGTAATCGTCATCGGTACCTCTCCAATTNCCCCCTTTCTTGCAAATTAATTATTCGGCAACCACCTGTGGACTATACGATCCTCGCTCAAAACAAATTCAACTCACCTCAGCTCAATAGGCCAAAACCTGGCACAAGAAAGGAAGAAAGTAGATTTCAGCCGCGAGCAGCTTTTTGGCACGTCCGTTCTCCGCGTGACAGGCGGGGATACTAACCAGTAACCACTATACTATCGAGGACATACCAAATTGCTTCTTAAGCAATTATAAGAAGCTAAAATTAGTTGGGTGGGCAGAACCAAATTATAAAAAGAAAAACTAGCATAATTTGAAAAAAATTAAGATGTTTTGACAAGCACCAGTTAAATTGATCGAAAATAGTTTGGAGACTTGTTAAATTACCTTTAAAATTTCAAGAATTACGTAAGAAAAACCACTAGAAACGGGACGAACAAAGATTCAAATTAGTGTAACTCCAAAAGTTTTCAACAGATATAATTGAACTTGGCGTCAAACTATTCAGAATTCCTTCCTTTCCAAAAGTTTGAACTCGTATTGAGTTACCTTTAACTCTTGTTGAGTTATTGGGTAAAAACCGAGAGTACCGCCGTCCAACCATTACGAAAAAGCAGCACAACTTGATAAAAATTAAGCTTTCATGACAAACGTAGAGTTATATTTTTAGTATTAGTTTTTCCCACGGTAGTTGAACGTAACTTTCTGTATAACTTATTTAATTGGAAATGAAAAACCACCAAAAAGTGTAATTAGCGTAACTCAACAAGTTTTGAGATTTTTTCAAGAAAGTTTGAGTCAATTTGATCAAAATCGATTTCTTTGCATTAGTTTGAAATGTATTCAAATTATCTTCAAAACTTGACAAGAATAACATTACCAATACCACCACGCAGCTCTACAGCAAATTAGCATATCTCGTGCGAGAATGCTGTTGCAAATACTTGGCGTCAACATGTTCAGAACTGAGCCTTAGAGTGGATCATAAACAGTTATGGGTATTTTTCAACAAACTGGGTGTAAATTTGATTCCAATGAATACCCTAGTAAATGGCTTGACATTTTGTCTCGTTGTCTTGATAACGTTTTAATCTTTCGACGAAAAAACCCGCGAGGTTTTTGGTCTGAGAAGCGTAAGTAGCCTAAATTTTAAACTGTGTCCAAGAGCTTAATACATTTAATGTCAAAGTATCCAAAACTGTTTCGTTTACGTTCATTTCAAGTTTCACTCCATTGTCTTTACAGGCTTCCGAGATGCAACCAAGAAACTCAGGTCAGGGTGACTTTCAAACTAGGAAAGGATTGTGACGAATTTCTGTTGGCACGTGAAGGCATGGGGTCTTTTGAACAGACTGAAATAGGAGAGGTCCTGATGACAATGACGTGAAGTTTGTAAAAGTATCCGATATCCCAGTTGAGGTTCCTGATGACGAAATTGTCGATAAGTTCCGTAGCTATGGCAAGGTCCTTGAAGTCAAACGGGACAGATTCAAACCGAATGAAGAAGAGTTGGCGGACTTTTACGACTGTTGTAACGGGTACGTTCAAAATGATTGTAACCAACTATATCCCATCGTATTTATGGTTCAATGAGTTCTGCTCTATGATCTCGTACCGTGGACAACGAAGGACTAGAGCATATTGCAACCAACCAAACCACATGATTACGGACTGTCCGAAAAGGTTGGCGAGGAATAATTCTCAGGGAGGGACAAACAGAAGATGGGAGACGATCACGCCACACGTACGACAGTTGGCTTACACGACCGATTCGGTTACCATGATACCGGATCTGGGTACTGTAGCTGAGAGCTGATGTGAGAGAGAAACTGGGAGTAGCTTTAGCCCCGGGACAACAAATTGGCATAACTTCAACAAAGAAACCAGTTTGTTTTTGTGCGCGGTGTAACATCAAGATGTTCCAGAAACGAAATACGCATGAAATTTTGAAATTTTACGTCGATAATTCACAAACTAAGGAATACAAGAACTGAGCCAAGAAAAAGTAGCAGGGAAAGCGAAATAACACGACTTTTTCAACCAAACTGACACTCGCAACTATTTGTCTTGTTCAAGTTGGAATTCGGTTTTACATCTTAGCACAGTTTGTAGTTAGTTTAGTAGTTTTTAGTAGTTTGTTGTACTGATCATTTTAAAAAATGTTCACTGGTTAGTTTAAAAAATATGGGATAGGCATTTATGAGTACAAGTTTGGTTCACAGTTTAGTTCACCTTTACAGACACTGTCCGCGACTTGATTTTTTAGGGTAAATCCGGGAAACGGGAAAGTCTTGGGTCATTGTGCAATTAATCTCAAAGAAAATCAGAAGTTATGAAAAATGTATCAAAAGATCGTAAAAAGTTATTAAATCCTTCAACATTCAACTGAACAGTTTCTGGTCATATTCCACAACTGCAATATTTTTAAAATAGGATAACCAATTACCAATAGTTCTTAATATTAAATTCTGTCCATACTGCTGTTATCAATATACTGTTAATATGGCTCTGATCATAGTATTTAATAGAAATTGGAACTTACGTCACGATGATCGTTCTAAGTTACTCTTGGTATCAATTCACATTATCTAAGAACCTTTTACGACCGTCAGTTAACATCCGCGCGAGTTTTCTGCATCTTACAATCAACGACTTGGAACAGCCAGATACAACCCAAATTGTGACTGACCGTCAAAGAGGAAATTTCAACAGAAAGTTCATTTAAGATCCTTAGCCACTTCGTTCTTCACGATGGTTGGGACAAGGAAATCCCGTCCGTAGTCTTCGCTTACCGTTTGTCAGTTTAGAATCAACTAGAGAAACTCCATTCTTGCCAAATGATGGTCGCCAAACTGCACTGCCAGCAAACCAAATGGGTAGACAACAGATCTCAACAAGGACTGTCGACGCATACAAGGAGCAGCAACTACACAATCTGCAATCCGCACGCAGATTAGTCATACGAAACTGAATATACTCTAATGAACACCAGAAGAACTATAACGACTCTAGCTTCGAACAAGATTCAGAAACGGCGATAGAATACTTTTACTCAACCATGTCGTCAAAACCGGCCTCTCCAAGAAATTTACCACTTCATGGCTAGATGTCTACGAAGTCCTTGAGCAGTGTTAACAAACGCGTTCGAAACAAAAGCTATCGAGCCATTCCCGGCACCTAAGAGAGTAGAACAACTAGGGACAGGTACATAGCATAGGAAAACAAGTTTCAACGTCTTAATGACTATGTACCCAAGATGGAAGGGTTCTAGTGCCAAAATCCTTGATCCTAGGAGTCTTACGGCGTTATCACGACCACAAGCTGCGCGGACACCTTGGAATTCACAAGACATTGACGCGAATCAACAGCAAGTGTTATTGGCCAAAAATGAACAGGAACATCCAGAACTATGTGAACAGTTGTTTGATTTGCGCAAAAAGGAAAACAGTGTTAAATCCCTTGAAGCCGTTACCAGCGACGACTTTTGTGTTTTGTGTAATTGCTAAAGCATTTAGCGATAGATTTATCACGGTTATCCCATGGAACTGCTTACGGACAGAGGTACCAATTTCACTTCTACTTTGCTAAAAGAGTTATGCGACCTGTTACACATAAGACAGTTGAGAAGTACAGCATATCATCCGTAAACAGATGGTATGTGCGAACGTGCGAATCGCACCCTGATGGGTTCACTACGTCTGTTCAACATGATCCTAGCACTTGGAATCAGTATTTGAATTATATAACGTATGCATACAACACGAGCGTACATGCCAGTAGAACGAAGCGGTATCGCCTAATAGAAAACGAAACATGCATCTTCCGAGAAAAATGGAACCTAGCGAAAGAAATGGCCTTCGAAGCTTTGCACAAAGCTCAAACGCGACAGAAAGCCTATTACGATCGCCAAGTATAGTGTAGCTAGAACAGGAATAGAACCCAGCCGAACTTACCTTGATCATCTAATAATAACCCACGGCTAAGGTATATAAACACCTCGCCACACTACCGATCGGGCTCTCCCCTTCTAGTCTCATCTAACCCTACAGTGTGCTCAGCCACAGCAATCTCTAGCGTGTACCGTACTCTCACCAATAGACAATACAAGTGCTCTGTGAGACAACTCTTGACTCTTTACACAATAACCTGGAAAGGTGACTTTCCTACCATAGAGGAACGTCACATTTGGTGCTGTGACCAGCCGTGATCAGAAGAACATCCTCTGATCAGTTCACCAACTTGCATCAGCTATTCTTACCGAAGTAATTAAAGAGTATGTTTCCTCATGGCGTTCGCCCTACCGCCTACCGAAAGTACTAGTACTGCATTAGCTCTATATCCGCCTCTACCGCTAACGAGATCTGCCTCGTTCGAATCACTGGTGACATCTCCACCACCGTACACTTCATCACCTGAAAATATCACCTTTACTGCTGTCCGTTCTTCCTCCCAACCACCCGCAACTACCTATAAACGACGATTTACTCGCTCTCTATCTGGATCTTCAGCTAAACGTTTCGCCTTGCCATCTAGCGAAACCAGAATAACTCGTTTCGACTTGAGACGAGAACAAGCCGAACGATCGGTTAGTATTACGGACCGTGAATTAAACAGACAACAAACCCTACTTGAACGACTGACTTCTGACATCGCAAAAGGAATTGGCGACAAAGTAGAAAAGCAGGCAACTGTACGTGAACTTAAACAAGAAGTTAAAAAGTGTACGAAGAAGTACAATAACGCTGTTGCACTATTACATAAGATTGAGAAACAGCTGGGACAACGCAATATTACGTACGCTAAAGAACTCGTAACACAACAACTAGCACTTCACGAAGCAGAAACTCGCGCTAATGCCGCTCAGTCTTCAGCTCAGATTGCCCAACAATCTCTAGTTGCCAAAGACACTGCTATACAACAACTGCAAGAAGCAGCAGGACTCGCAGTAGCAGCCAAAGACGCAGCTTTCCAAATAGCTACAGAAAAAGTCAAAGAATTACAAACTGCACTGACTACTGAAGCTGAACAATCCGAACTAACGAGACAACAAGCGGTTGCTGAAGTTAATAGATTACGTAATTTACTACTAATAGCACAGACTGAAAAAGACGCAATCTGCCAATCCTCTGAACAACGCCTTAGTCAGAAGGAAAAGGAGTATCAAGAAGAACGTGCCCGTCTCTTTCAGACTATTAACAGTCACACATCTGAGCTTCGCCATCTAAGGGAACAACTCACCGTTGCACAGACAAACTTGGCAGCAACACAACAAAATATAACAAGCGACGCCGCAAAGGCAAACGAACATATTTCTCGCTTGACAACAGAACTTGCCAATACCAAACAGCACCTACAAGTAGCACGGCAACACATTGACCAGCTAAACGCAGCCCAAGAAGAACGTGAAAACAAAGTCAAACAGCATATCCAAAACCATACAGTCCAGCTACAAACCCAGTTAAGCCTACGTGACCAAGAAATCTCTGACTTCAAAGCAAAGCTAGAGGAGCTAAAATTGGAAATGAGTAAACAAGGCCAACGGTCCCAGGCCCAGGTAGTTATTTTGGATCGACGACAGGCATCTGGCCTACGTTCGACACCCGTCCCCCGGCACGTGTCGGAAACACTGACGATGACGATCCAAATGTAGCTACTGATTTTACCAACGGTTTTACTGAACTAGCAGCACAACAGATAAAACTACAAATACCAACGTTTACGGGAACATCGTCTGATACCACCGCAGAAGACTGGATTGAAGCAGCTGAACGCACTGCTGACAGCGCTAATTGGACCGACAACCAAAAAATTCGCTTTTTCTCAGATCGCCTCTCGAAAGATGCCTTACGCTGGCACAAACAATAGTCTAACGATCCGGGAAATATACTGTTGTACGATTATTGGAAGAAAGCCTTTCTAGAAAGATTCGCTGATGAACTGTCGAAAGAAAATTACAAAAAGCAACTAGAATCAAGGGTTCAGACTGCAACTCAAAAAGTAGCTGACTTTGCTAGCAGTAATGACGAACTTTATGCCAAAGGCTACGGAACTGACGCTGCTAATAGCATCGAAGCAGGAACTAGAAAAATGCGAGAAGCACTGAAAATACCTGTCTTCCTACGAGGAATTCAAGCTAACATTAGTGACGCACTACACGGTGTTGATCCGACCGCGGACTTCGCCACTGTCGTAGAAGCCGCCAAAAAGGCAGAAACATGGATAAGACGAAAGCAACATTCTGTAAATCAAGCTTCGCCTATAGCCAATGATTATGAATCTGAAATCCAAGACTTACGAGAACAAATAGCAAAGCTGAACATGACAGTCCACAATGGCAATAACTATAATTCTACTCAACAGGCTAAAACTATCAGCTTCACTGACGACAAGCGTGACGTCAGTAATATTCGCGAACAATGGAATTACAGAAGCCAACCCAGAGACCATTCGTGGTCCCGTTCTCGTCGATCATCGTACGAACGCAGCCGACCAAGTTCAAGGGACAGTGGACACCAGTACTCTAGGAGTAATTCTAGGGACAGACGAAATCATTATTCAAGAAGCAACTCCAGAGACGGAAAACGTCGCGATCCCAGGTACGACAATCGCCCACGTTCTCACGACAACTACAGGAACCGATCCCGTGACGACTATCGACGCAGCAGACCCAGGAGCGATAGCCGCGATCGTAGAAGTTAAAACAACGACCACAGAAGTTATAGCCGGGACAGATCCAGAAACCACACTCGCGGAAACTCCAGAGACAATAGCTGCCAAGGAGAAAGACGATTTGATTCACAGCCTAATCAGAGACACCCAACCCATCGTCTGGTACTCCTGCAACAAACCAGGACACCGAGCACGCGATTGCCGCAAACCGTAGATACCACAACCATAAACTATATCGTAGTACATCATTAGATGTCCTCTAATGTCTTCAATGCGCGTTAACACTGTCAAATTACTTCGGATCCCAGTACTAATGGGAAATGTAAAAACTACAGCCATGGTTGATACCGGCGCAGAAGTTAGCCTACTCTGTTCTAAGACCTTTCCTGACATTAACACCAACACTGCCAATCAAGGAAATGTCAACTTCGTCAGCCACTCTGCGAACAGCTTCAGGAGACCCATCACCAGTGTTAGGCAAATACGGAATCCCGTTAACAGTAAACAAACAGCACGTCTTTCGGCACTCATTCTACGTTGTTCCGAATCTGACCGAAAAATAATGCATTCTTGGATTGGGCTTCTTAGGAAATCATAATTTTTCAGTACATGGAGGTAACCGACTCGTGACGTATTCTGCAAAAGGAAAACAGCAAAGCATTGTAGCCCAAATTGCAAAAATCAAAGACAAGTCGAGTGAGTCTTATTCTCAGTGAAAATAAACCATTTGACGCAAGAGCAAAGGACAGCGCTATTTGGACTACTAGACAAACATCCAGATTTGTTTGCAAAATCGGTAGCTGATCTTGGAAGCACTTCCATAACGAAGCATCGGATCGTGACCATCGGAGACCCTATACACCTACAACCTGATCGTCTACCTATTACTATGAAACCGACTATCAAACAACAATTGGGCGAATTATTGGCAAATGGGATAATTCGACCAAGCGACAGCCCATATGGAGCACCAATCGTGCCAGTCAAGAAAAAGGATGGACAAATAAGATTGTGCGTGGATTTTAGGAAACTAAATGCGGTTAGAGAAAGGATCGTTTCCCATTACCAAGAATTGACGCCACTCTGGATAATCTACATGGCAGTCGATTTTTCACGACTATCGACCTTCATTCTGGATACTTCCAGATCGAGTTAGCCGAAGAAGATAAGCATAAAACAGCAATAATCTCTGAGTTCGGACTATACGAGTTCAACAGAATGCCATTTGGACTTACAAACGCTCCAGCTACTTTTCAGCGAGTAATGAACATGGTACTTCGAGAGGTACTTAACAAGTTCGCACTTTCATACCTAGACGACGTCATTATCTTTTCACGCAGCTTCGAGGAACATCTACGGCACATCGATACAGTTTTTTAACTGCTAGAAAAAGCAGGATTGAAAATGAAACTAAGCAAATGCGACTTTGCAAATGCTCTACTTCCAACAGCACCCGATGCCACATACCTACGACACACGCACCGTCGACCAATGTATTGCGCCATCAAAGGATCCTACTTTTGGGACGATGGATGCCGCGTTGAAGAGAGGATCATGCAGTGTAAACGTCCGACTTCCGCTTGAGCCTACATCTTACAACTAATAATACATCCTAGAACCCGCTTTTACACCATCGGTAGGCCTAGTACCCAACCACCTATATAAGTTACGACAGAAACCGTCCACAGCACCCAGTACGGTTCCAACAAACCCTGCTACATACAACTACAATCCACCACCAGCTATCACCATGAACGGCAACACGATCGCAAACATCAAGACCAGTGTCGTCCTGACAACCTCCGAGGACGAGATGAAAATTGAAATCGCGATAGCAACAAGGATCCCAGTGGGTTCCCGCCCTCCGAGACACCGCGTCGACGGGGAAAATTCAAATGATCCCCGAGCGATCAACAGAAGCCCTACTCAAGACAAACGGACTAGCCATCCCGTTCTGCAGTCAAAGTAGCCCGTAACACCAAGGACCAAACTGCGCTGTTAATGTAATTCTAACATTATAGCGTGGTCATATCGACAAACAAAACAAGAGGAGCCAAAAATCACAACAATAACAGACAGAAGTTGCAGTAAGGACAATACAACTAATCACATCATAATAAAAATAGAACTACCATCAAATTTAGATTTAAAATAACACTTTTCTTTCGCTTAATACAAAATATTGAAACTAACATTACAAAAAAAATATATAGTGTACTTAACAATTCTCTCTCCTCTTTTCGTGTTATCCATTATCAAAAAAAATAATAATAATAAATTTACAAAAAATGTGCACTTTGTCGAGCTCCAAACTAACCGAGTGACCCCAGTATACTAACCAATTTTTCAAGTCTACAATGTTTTACTTGCATGCCAGCAGCTTTCAATTTTGCATGCCTAGTAGCTAGAAGCAAGACAAAAATGTCTCACAGACTGCCACCAGCCACTACAGTACGGCCGAGTTCTTCGAAAGGAGGAAGGAGACCGCCACCGAGACGATCACCCTACATGCCAAGGTCAAATTACTGATCCAGAGGTCAACCAACGGGGCCTTATGTCCCCCCACCCATCATCTAGAAACAAACGCCAACAATCATTCGCTGTCTTTTGAATTAAACCATTATGTAACCCACTTTGTAAACTTTTCTTTTCGTAAATAAGTTCCGGAGTCCGAACTTGCAAAAACCCCCTCGAGATGTAGTGTAGCTAGAACAGGAATAGAACCCAGGCCGAACTTACCTTGATCATCTAATAATAACCCACGGCTAAGGTATATAAACACCTCGCCACACTACCGATCGGGCTCTCCCCTTCTAGTCTCATCTAACCCTACAGTGTGCTCAGCCACAGCAATCTCTAGCGTGTACCGTGTTCTCACCAATAGATAATACAAGTGCTCTGTGTTAAGGGGCTATTGAAGTTGCATTCAGTTTGCTCCTAGTGGGATGAATTCACTTTTGTTTGATTCCTAGAAGCATGCAACTTAACCTTTTCTGTTCTGCGTTCTTGTAAGGCAATTGGGTCAGTTTGTGCTTAGCTCTCGACCAATACACAAGTTCACAAACTCAACACTCTGTGAGACAACTCTTGACTCTTTATACAATAACCTAGGAAGGTGACTTCCTACGATAGAGGAACGTCACACCAAGTCTGTATTTAGACATTCAATGTTGGAGACCATGTGCTGGAAAAAGATTCAAGAACAAACTTAAAGTTTGCGGTGTATCGTAACGAAAAAGTTGAACGATATACCGTACATCATAAAAGAGCCTACAAGTCTCATTGAGGAAGTTGAACATTCGAATCGCGTACTGTTCCATGAAAGAAAGAAAACGCCGAGAAATCCAGCCACGAAGCTAGTACGAATAAAACAAAGGAAGGACAACCCATACAGAACAATTCTGACGAAAGTGCCACAACCATGCGTAAATCGAAAGCTGCCGCACTGCGCCTGCACTAGGCTTCCCAACTTGCCAAAGAATCCAAACCATCGGAGAGACCGCCTTCAGACAAAACTGCACAACCCAGCAAGCCGCAGTGGAAGCTGAACTAACAGAAAATGGATGGGAATCATGAAATTGACAACTTTACCATACGATAGTTATACGTTGACAGAGTTTACTGCATGCTTTCATCGCGGACCAGTTTAAAACGTATACTTATAGGGGAACAGACCGGAAAGAACAACAGCCAACCATCTAGTTAACTAGTTTAAATTTAGTTTAACCAATTCGAAGACATACCGGACAAAGAAATAGACTTCATCATCAAAAATCATGCAGCTCACGAAACACCGAAACTAGAATCTGCCAATGTCATCAATGACCCAGTAAGCAGAATTCATCAACAGGGTTCCAATTCAGTCTCTTCGGTAGTTTCCAATAGGACCGAATATTCAATTTGGGAAAGGATCAAGTTATTCTTCAAAATAGCCAATTGGACTTCAGTCGCAGTAGCGATCGTAGGACTTTTAGCAGATATCGTTAAGTGGATCTTGTGGATGCGCGCCTGTTACGGTAAAACACCATCAGTAAATGCAATCCAAACAACGCGAACAGAACTACCCCTACTTCCGACAGCACCAGATGCCAGATATTTACGACATACGAACCGTCGACCCAGGTACTGTTCTATCAAAGGATCCTATTTTTGGGACGACGGATGCCGTGTTGAGGAGAGGGATCATGCAGTATAAACATCTAGCTCCACTTGAGCCCACATCTTAGAATTAATAACAAATTCTCAAATCCTACATAAGCTATGACATAAACCTTCCACAGCAAACAGTACGGTTCCAACAACCCTGCTACACACAACTACAAGTCAACTACTACCCATCACCATAAGCGGCAAAATGATTGGGAACATCAAGACCGGCGTCGTCCTGACAACCTCCGAGGACGAAATGAGGATCGAAATCGCGCTAGCGACAAGGATCCCAGTGGGTCCCTGCAGCGAGTTGTCACTCGCTGAGGACCTGTCGGTGCCCTCACTACCGTTTGTTGACGGCCGAACATCTCATTGAGGCGTTCGTTCAGGAAAAAAGTGGACCTGCGACGACCCAGCGGACCACCCAGTGGACGACAGCGTCACAAGGTTCATACGAGGACTGAACCAGCGACTCAATCTGTCCGAAGAAGCAAACTCGGGACGCATCATTGCGTTCCACGCCGCGCCGTGTTGGCTGCAAAAACCCCTTCGAAACGCCGCATCAACGGAGAAAATTCAAATCGTCCCTGAGCGATCTGTGGAAACTCTACTTAAGTCGCACGGGCCAGCCATCCCGTTATGTAGCCAAAGTAGCCTGAATCACCGAAGACCGAAATGCGCTATTAATCTACTTCTGACATTAATAGCTCATACCAATACACGGAGCAAGAGGTTCCGGGACTGACCAAATTATTAACACACAGAAATGGCCGTAAGGACACAACTAACCACATCACAAGTACGGCCAAGTTTTTTAAAAGGAGGGAGGAGACAGGCACCGAGACGATCACCCCATGCCAAGTAGCCAAACTATCGAGCAAGCTTGCAAGATGTAGTGCAGCTAGAACAGAAATAGAACCCAGCCGAGTTTACCTTGATCATCTAATAATAACCCACGGCTAGGGTGTATAAACACCTTGCCCACTACCTTGCCGCTCTTAGTTTCTGCCAATCCCAGTGTACCCAGCACCTCAATCTCTAGGGTGTGCCGCAACTGTACTGTTAAACAATACAAGTATTCTGTGAAGCAACTCTTGACTCTTTATTCAATAGCCTGGGTTCCTCTTCTACTATAGAGGAAGGTCACAAACCCAAAGACCCCAAGTAGCACAACGATAACTACAGAGCACCCGTCCGCAACTCTTAAAATAATCTACAACAGGAACCTTTTGTAGCCGAAGTAACCGATGAACGGCAACGTGATCAGAAGCATCAAGACCGGCATCGTCCTGGAAACCACCAAGGACCAGATGAGGGGTTCGAAGTCGCAGTAGCTACAATAACCCAGTAGGTTTCCGCAGCGAGATGTCACTCACTAAGGACTGGTCGGTGCCCTGTGACGGCACGGCAAATCATTCAGTTGACAACAGCATTGCCAGGTTCATCCGCGGACTGAACGAGCGTCTCAATTTGGCCAACGAGGTAAAATCAGGACGCACCCTTGCGTTTCACGCCACGCCGCGTTGGCTGCAAGACGCTTCTAGGGACACCGCGTCGACGGAGAACTTCAGCGTATATCAGTGTATTTCAGTACCTCAGTATCTCAACCTATAGCGTGTACCGTTCTTGCCAATAGACAATACAAGTTCTCTGCGAGATAACTCTTGACTCACCACTCAGTAACCTGGGAAGATGACTTTCCTACCATAGATGAAACGTCACAGCAGGCCTAGCGGACCCTCTATAATCTGAAAGACCAACACAGGCGCTACATGTGCTCCAGCAACTTTCGGCAGTTTCGGTATACCGTGTATATCGGTATGTAGTACCACAATTTGTGAATCCCGCTTCGAATACTGTATCTTCATGTATTCCCCTTTCTGTGCAGCCAGTATCAGGTGTCTGTGAGATAATTGTCGACTGTTCAGTTGTAGTGTAGCTATAATAGGACCCAGTCGAGCTTACCTTGATCATCTAATAATAAGCCTCGGCTAGGGTATATAAACACCTCGCCACACTCATCGGAGCTCGCTCTCACTCTGAGTTCTCTCAGCTCTTAGTCGCTCCCCTTCTAGTCTCTTCTGAACCCTTCAGTGTGCTCAGCCACAGCGTGTACCGTACCCCCATCAATAGACAATACAACTGCTCTGTGAGACAACTCTTGACTCTTTATTCGGTAACCTGGGAAGGTGACTTTCCTACCATAGAGGAACGTCACATTTGGTGCCGTGACCAGCCGTGATCAGAAGAACATCCCCTGATCAGTTGACCAACTTGCATCAACTATCCTCACAGAAGTAAGTAAAGAGTATGTTTCCTCATGGCGTTCGCCCTACCGCCTATCGAAAGTACTAGTACTGCATTAGCTCTATATCCGCCTCTACCGCTAACGAGATCTGCCTCGTTCGAATCACTGGTGACATCTCCACCACCGTACACTTCCTCGCCTGAAAATATCACCTTTACTACTATCCGTTCTTCCTCCCAACCACCCGCAACTACCTATAAACGACGATTTACTCGCTCCCTATCCGGATCTTCAGCTAAACGTTTCGCCTTACCATCTAGCGAAACCAGAATAACTCGTTTCGACTTAAGACGACAACAAGCCGAACGATCAGTCAGTATTACAGAACGTGAATTAAACAGACAGCAAATCCTACTTGACCAATTGACTTCTAACATCGCAAGAGGAATTGGCGACAAAGTAGAAAACCAGGCAGCTGTACGTGACCTTAAACAAGAAGTTAAGAAGTGTACGAAAAAGTACAATAACGCTGTCACGCAATTACATAAGATTGAAAAAGAGCTACGAGAACGTAATATTGCTCATGCCAAAGAACTTGCGACACAACAATTAGCACTTCGCGAAGCAGAAACTCGCGCTCAAGCAGCCCAATCGTCAGTTCAAATTGCCCAACAATCGTTAGTTGCCAAAGACACTGCTATACAACAATTGCAAGAAGCAGCAGGACTCGCAGTAGCAGCCAAAGACGCAGCTTTCCAAATAGCTACAGAAAAGGTCAAAGAATTGCAAACTGCACTGACTACTGAAGCTGAACAATCCGAACTAACGAGACAACAAGCAATTGCTGAAGTTAATAGACTACGTAATTTACTACTAATAGCACAGACTGAAAAAGACGCAATCTGCCAATCCGCTGAACAACGCCTTAGTCAGAAGGAAAAGGAGTATCAAGAAGAACGTGCCCGTCTCTTTCAGACTATTAATAGTAACACATCCGAGCTTCGCCATTTAAGGGAACAACTCACCGTTGCACAGACAAACTTGGCAGCAACACAACAAAATATAACAAGCGACGCCGCAAAGGCAAACGAACATATTTCTCGCTTGACAACAGAACTTGCTAATACCAAACAGCACCTACAAGAGGCACGGCAACATATTGAGCAGCTAAACGCAGCCCAACAAGAACGTGAAAACAAAGTCAAACAGCATATACAAAACCATACGGCCCAGCTACAAACCCAGTTAAGCCTACGTGACCAAGAAATCTCTGACGTCAAAGCAAAGCTAGAGGAGCTAAAATTGAAAATGAGCAGACAAGGCCAACGGTCCCAGGCCCAGGTAGACTATTTTGGAACAACGACAGGCGCCTGGCCTACATTCGACACCCGTCCTCCGGCACGTGTCGTAAACACTGACGATGACGATCCAAATATAGCTACTGCTTTTACCACCGGTTTTACTGAACTAGCAGCACAACAGATAAAACTACAAATACCAACGTTCACGGGAACATCATCTGATACCACCGCAGAAGACTGGATCGAAGCAGCTGAACGCACTGCTGACAGCGCCAATTGGTCCGACAACCAGAAAATTCGCTTTTTCTCAGATCGCCTCGCGAAGGACGCCCTACGCTGGCACAAACAATGGTCTAACGATCCGGGAAATGTACTTTTGTACGATTATTGGAAGAAAGCCTTTCTAGAAAGATTCGCTGATGAACTTTCGAAAGAAAACTACAAAAAGCAACTCGAATCAATGGTTCAGACTGCAACCCAAAAAATACCTGACTTTGCTAGCCGTATTGACGAACTCTATGCCAAAGGCTATGGAACTGACGCTGCTAATAGTACCGAAGCAGGCACTAGAAAAATGCGTGAAGCACTGAAAATTTCTGTTTTCCTACGAGGAATTCGAGCTAACATTAGTGACGCACTACACGGTGTTGATCCGACCGCGGACTTCGCCACTGTCGTAGAAGCCGCCAAAAAGGCAGAAACATGGATAAGACGAAAGCAACATTCTGTAAATCAAGCTTCGCCTATATCCAATCCTGATTATGAATCTGAAATCCAAGACCTACGAGAACAAATAGCAAAGCTAAACATGACAGTCCACAATGGCAATAACTATAATTCTACTCAACAGGCTAAAACTATCAGCTTCACTGACGACAAGCGTGACGTCAGTAATATTCGTGAACAACGGAATTATAGAAGCCAACCCAGAGACCATTCATGGTCCCGTTCTCGTCGATCATCGTACGAACGCAGCCGACCAAGTTCAAGGGACAGTGGACACCAGTATTCTAGGAGTAATTCTAGAGACAGACGAAACTATTACTCAAGAAGCAACTCCAGAGACGGAAAACGTCGCGATCACAGGTACGACAACCGCCCACGTTCTCAGGACAACTACAGGAACCGATCCTGTGACGACTATCGACGTAGCAGACCCAGAAGCGATAGCCGCGATCGTAGAAGTTATAACAACGACCACAGAAGCTACAGTCGCGACGGATCCAGAAACCACAGTCGCGGAAACTCTAGAGACAACAGCCACCAAGGAGAAAGACGATTTGATTCACAGCCTAGTCAGAGACAACCCAACCCCATCATCTGCTATTCCTGCAACAAACCAGGACATCGAGCACGCGATTGCCGCAAACCTTAGATGCCAAAAGCATAAACTATACCGTAGTACATTATTAGACGCCCACTAATGTCTTCAACGCGTGTTAACACTGTAAAATTGCTTCGGATCCCAGTACTAATAGGAAATGCAAAAACTACAGCCATGGTTGATACCGGCGCAGAAGTTAGCCTACTCTGTTCTAAGACCTTCTCTGACATTAAGCCAACACTGCCAATCAAGGAAATGTCAACTTCGTCAGCCAACCTGCGAACAGCTTCAGGAGACCCATTACCGGTGTTAGGCAAATACGAAATCCCGTTAACAGTAAACAAACAGCACGTCTTTCGCCACTCCTTCTACGTTGTCCCAAACTTAACAGAAAAATGCATCCTTGGATTGGACTTCTTAGGAAATCATAATTTTTCAGTACATGGAGGTAATCGACTCGTGACGTATTCCGCAAAAGGAAAACAGCAAAGCATTGTAGCCCAAATTGCAAAATTCAAAGACAACAAGTCGAGTGAGTCTGAATTTCCAGTGAAAATAAACCATTTGACGCAAGAGCAAAGGACAACGCTATTTGGATTACTAGACAAACATCGAGATTTGTTTGCAAAATCGGTAGCTGATCTTGGAAGCACTTCCATAACGAAGCATCGAATCGTGACCACCGGAGACCCTATACACCTACAACCTTATCGTCTACCTATTACCATGAAACCGACTATCAAACAACAATTGGACGAATTATTGGAAAACGGTATAATTCGACCAAGCGACAGCCCATATGGAGCACCAATCGTGCCAGTCAAGAAAAAGGATGGACAAATAAGATTGTGCGTGGATTTTAGGAAACTAAATGCGGTTACGAGAAAGGATCGTTTCCCATTACCAAGAATTGACGCCACTCTGGATAATCTACATGGCAGTCGATTTTTCACGACAATCGACCTTCATTCTGGATACTTCCAGATCGAGATAGCCGAAGAAGATAAGCACAAAACAGCAATAATCTCGGAGTTTGGACTATACGAGTTCAACAGGATGCCATTTGGACTTACAAACGCTCCAGCTACTTTTCAGCGATTAATGAACACGGTACTTCGAGACGTACTTAACAAGTTCGCACTTTCATACCTAGACGACGTCATTATCTTTTCACGCAGCTTCGAGGAACATCTACGGCACATCGATACAGTCTTTCAACTGCTGGGAAAAGCAGGACTGAAAATGAAGTTAGGCAAATGCGACTTTGCAAAGGAATCTGTGAACTATCTTGGACATATTGTCAGTCAACAAGGCGTCAGCCCAGACACTCTTAAAACAAAAGCTATTGAGCAATTTCCGGCACCTAAGAGTGTAGAACAGCTACGGACGTTTTTGGGGCTTACCGGCTACTATCGACGATCCATCAGAAACTACGCCGAAATCGCCCACGTTTTAACAAGTTTAACAAAGAAAAATGCAGAATGGAAATGGGGCCCTCAGGAAGAAACAGCCTTTCAGAAGCTCAAGCAGTGCTTAGTCTCTAAACCTATTTTAGGTTTCCCAGACTTTCAACGCGACTTCACCCTCCACACCGACGCTAGTGGATGGGGCATCGGATGCGTTCTTTCTCAAATACAAAAGGATCCTATTACCAACAATGAGAGAGAAGTCGTCCTGTCCTACTCTTCAAAGCACCTGCTAGAGCGAGAGAGCAAATGGCCAACGGTTGAGAAAGAAGCGTATGCCATTGTGTGGGGCATAAAAGTTAATTACCACCTGTTATACGGACGTAAGTTTCATGTGGTAACAGATCATCGACCCCTTGAATGGTTACGCAAAGCACAAAACAACAGTGGACGCCTCAGCCGATGGGCATTGCTCCTACAGGAGTATGACTTTGATATTTGTTATCGCCCCGGCAAGCAAAACGGAAATGCCGACTGCCTTAGCCGAACACCGATAACAAGCCAGCCACGCGTCGCCGGACGGGTCATCTCCTGTCGGGGTAGCAAGCATCTTACGCTACCCAGTGGACTTGGTAAGAAGGGAGTGTTGTGAGGAACACGTAACACCTGACGACCGCGTAAACGCAAGCGAATTGATCTGCGCTTACTTCACGCCCAAGCTTTCCAACGATGACAAAGCTAGGAAGTCCACGTCGCAAGTACCTGGACAACACGAAGAAAGGACTTGCAAGGTAAACGAGCGCCTCTACGAAGAGTATAGAGTAACTGCCGCCGTTTACGATGTTTCTACCTGTGAGTTTATGCGCGCGCAACAAGAAGACGAATTTTGCAAGCATGCTGCAAAGAATGAAAACAAGTTTCAACGTCTTAATGACTTGCTATGTACCGAAGATGGAAGGGTTTTAATGCCAAAATCCTTAATCCCAGGAGTCTTACAGCGTTATCACGACCATAAGCTGAGTGGACACCTTGGAATTCACAAGACATTGACGCGAATCAACAACAAATATTATTGGCCAAAAATGAATAAGGACGTC
>JAIQCU010001566.1:0-18738 GCA_022114935.1 Leptestheria dahalacensis
TTCCTAATACCAATTTCCGTCTTTTGATTTGATATTTTCCCCAATTCCCATCAGTTGTCACCTCGAGACCTATAACAGTTAGCAGGGAACGCGATAACAATACGTGTCCACGCTGCTGCTTTCACGGGGAATGTAGAATCTATTATTCAATAAGGACGTGTCAATACGTTACGGCCATACCGATATCGACTGATGCCACACAGCAACAATAGCAACAAGCAAACCATAAAGACTGTGCCCCTCTGCTGGTGCCATTTATCGATAATACAATGTTATTGCGGATCCTTTGTTCGACTGTTGTCTCTTTTGGTAACACAACGGAAGCTAGTAGTATTCTTCCGCGCCCAACACACACAAGCTCCCGACACAAACAACAGCGACTCACAATCGTATCCAAATCCTTTCAGAAGGAGCTTTTCGCGTTTATTGCCAAACAATAAGTCAACCTCAGATAGCCAACAAGGAATCGCATTTTTTTTTTAAATTTCATTCTGGAAATCGAGAATTCCAGAATCAAACTTAAGTGTAACATTCCTGATATCGTCATAAATTAATTAAACTATTCACGTTATGACGGAGGGTAGATAGCTACACATAGTGGCCATAAACTTTCCCTTCTTGTCGACACCCAAAAACAAACAACCAAACATGTCGCTAGGCAAAACACTGCATCGCGTGAATATCTCATTAGCGTAAGTCAAAACAAGCGCCAAGAAACTTGCCATAATAACTGGAGAATAACGTCATAGACGTGTTTATCCGGAACAGGATCAGTCTGCGCAAGCAAAAGTGAGCTGCGCTCAACTCTCTGTCACAAAGACGTTGTCATTTTGCACAAAAAAAAAAAAAAATTGGACGGAAAGAAGTACGAAAACGCCAACTGCCCAGAAACCCAGAAAGTTTCGATTTGGGCTGCCGTCATAAAGAAACGAATCCGCAAGAAGGACACGTTCGTTCGCCGGGGACATCTTCAAGAGGTTCCCTTACAATTTCATCAACTTGAAGAACCTAACCCCCCTCTTCTTCCCCACCTTCGTCTTCATAGAAAGAAGCTATTCAACTGCAGGTTCTCTGGATGATAAGAGGTGCTTTTAACGAGTAGCTAGAACAAGGAACAAGGAAACTTTAGAATTTTACTGTGGCAAAACTAACCGCCCGATTTGAATGAAACTTTACTAGTACATAGAGTACTACCAGTTCTACAGCCAGTATTTTTTGGCTGTTATACCTTGGAAAACTTGGGTGCCATAAGCGATCAACTTTTCGCCAGCAAACCAGCAGGTCGAGGAACTGCTGAACGACCTACTTGCTAACCGCCTGCCTGCTGGATTTGGGCGAATATCAGCAGTTTCAGCAGTTCCTACCTCCGTAAGCAACCAGCCTGGAACCAGAGCTGGTTGGAACTGCTGGTTTCTGCACTGGGTATCATCGTCGTCACAGAATGTCCACAAATTCCACCAGTTCCACTCTAATCTGTCTACATATTCGCCAACTTTTCTGTCAGTTCCATTACAGTTTCCACAAAAATCCCCTAATCTTCAATTCCATCCTGGAATTCCACTTTTCCATCGGATTCGCTTCGCTTGAGCTGTCGAGTCCACATGTTAATTTTTTCTCGAAATTTCACAAGTTCCAAACATTCGGGGGGGGGGGGCGGGACTGAATAATAGACCAATTGGGTAAAAGTTCGCTCGTGCGGTTGCTTAGTTAGCGTTCATCACAATGGGCGAAATCAAGAAATCCTTGTCTTGACTAATAACATGTAAATGGGATTCTGGCGCATTTCATCTTCAATCGATTCTCTCCTTTGCTGTGCCATCGCCGTTGTGCTAATAACGTTTCCCGATAAGAGCGTCACCCGCGTGTGCCCGCGTCTAGTGCAAGTTGTAACAATATTTCGCCGGTTTTCATTTTCTGCTCAAAATTCCCAAGCCCCTCTAAGCTTCTTTCACAGGGCACGAATCAAAACCAAGTCTTGGAATTTAAAATAAACTCCACCTTATAAGGTCGCATATTGCATTTAACTTGTAACATTTCTACGTAACGGTAAACGATAGTTGATTACAGACATAAATTTACATATATTATATCAATCAAGTTAATTAATTTAAGTGATTATCTATATCGAATTAAGTATAGTAGAACAAACATTCAGTAAATTAAGACCACTAATTAAGAAATATAATTAGGAGTAATTAAATCTTATACCATAGTTAAATTTTTGGGAAAAAACGATAAAATCGCATGAATGACAAGACATTCAGTTAACAAATTGTAATTAATCTCGCCTGGACCAATTGGGACTGTTTTCTAATCTGTGGGTAATCTTTTGGCCAATACGAGGCCAATGGGGAAGATGACGAGCAAAACATTCCTCTTTCAGTCAAAGTTAATTAGAAACTGAAAGCCAAACTCACCATCAACTGGTTTACCGTACGGAATCAAACAATCAAAGTGTAAATGCAAGAGAGAACCCATCAACACCGATATCGTCATTATAATATTCCCCCTGAAAGACTATCAAGCACCATGGAGACAATTTTGAACCAGCAGCTGCGGTCTTTGTCCAAAACCATACTGCGCTTCTCGGCTGGCGAAACAGCTCCTCTTAAGATGCCATTCTTCGCAGGGGGGAAGCCTCTCTCCTGCGTTTTGCCTTTGCCCCATTTTTTCAAATGTCCAACAAAAAAGTCGAATCAATCAATCGCTAAATAAACCAATCAATCAAAATAAGACGGGGAGGTTTTTAACGTGCGCAGGTTGATATAACTGAAAACTCTATCTCTACGTAACTCTTAAAAACGGGCCATCAATTTCAGTTTTACGAGGATAGTTTCAGGAGCGGAAACTGCGTGAGAGGATCGATGGACTCGTTACTTTAGCCTTTCAATTGTGATAAAAACACACACCATCTCTCGCCGTTTACAACCAAATGGAACTTTAAGCGTCTTTCTTATCGTAGTAAACTTCTGCTGGCTAACTATCGTAGAAAAGATACTCAACTGATGAGATTGGTCATTTCCATCACATCGCACTTCCCCAAGGTTGACGGTACCTTTGCCAACGGTATACAAGGAGCGCTGGTTCGACGGCAACAGCAGCTGCCTCGAGTCGATTAAAAGCGCGGGAAAATTGAATGAAAACCTACGGAGGGTTAGCGAGAGGAGACGACATCCCAAGTTCACGTGGGAAGCGTTTTAAATTCAATTACATCACAATCGATATTTTCCAACCCAAATCAATAATGCCCCTCCTCTGCACACCTCTCACTCACTCGGGGGTGGTTGTTGCTATACAAGAAGGGGGGCAGGGGGGACAGGGCGACGGCAGCGCATTCTCTCCTATCTATCAACATGCATGGCGTCTTTTCTCGGTTCTTTTTTTTCCCCAAATTCTCATATGTGGGCAGTGATACGAGTCCCGTCAGGATTTTATTCTGGCGGAACTAACAAACCGATTTGAACGAAACTTTACGAGTGCATTAAGTACAGCTAGGTCTACATTCAGTATTTTTTTGGTTGATATATCTTTGAAAACATAGGAGTAATAAGCAGTTAACGTTTCCCCAGCAAGAACCCTTTTTTTGTATTGTCCTATAGACTTGGACATTACCGATAAACTGGCTTAACAAAATAGCCCGTAATTAAAATAAATTTGTTTTAAAAAAAACTGAAAAGGAAAAAGAGAGAGAGAGAGAGAAAGTTGTCAGGTTATTTGTTGCCTAAATTTGCCTTGAGAAACGGCGGGCGTTCAAACGAATGCACCGTCATCAGGGAACACGAACAAAGGGTAGGTTCCGCTCAAATTCAGCGTGTCATTAATTCAGGCACTTAACTTCAAGCTGCAATTCTATCTTAAATATTATTTTGCATTTCATATTTTTGGTAATTTAATTAGAATTAGAATTAAACTGGCGCGAGATTTATAATAAGCGAGAATATTTAAATAATTATTCTGTAAAATAACACTTAACACTAATATTAGTAATAAAAATATAATAATTAATCATAATCTTCGGTAAAATTTTAGCCAATTTTGGAAATGATGTTTCAAACCTTAAAAATTAGTCTGAATTTTATTTCTCCTTTTCAAATATCAACTTCTTTATTTACAGTTTTTCTTTTTTCCTGTAAGAAAGTGATGCAGTTGTTTTCGTCGAAGGCAATTCCCTAAGTAAACTGGCTATAGCGGTCGGAGGGTAAACAAGATGGCTTGGAAATTGGCAGCGCAGCGTGCGGTTAATGCTATGCAAGGTCTTGGGGATAAAGTAAAAAATACTGACAGTTTCAGTTATAAAGGCCACACACTGAAGCTGCTGTGGCTATAACTATTGAAAATCTTTCAGCGATCAATCATACTTGAAGAAGAGACACAAGAAAGGACCATGCGGTCGACCTTCCAGCGCATAAACAAACCTTTTTTCAATGTTTAACAACTAACATTAACTCTTACATCTGTTTGGAATAACTCTATCTTTAGACGAATTTAGAAAAACAAGCCTGTGATAAGAATGCCTGTAGTATAAACCTTCAGAAACCCTAGTTAAGAGACTGCAGGTTTATGATCTCTTTGTATATTGGGTCCGTCTCAGGGAAAGTCGGCACATCTCTCCGGTTATATATATCAACTAGCGTATAGGGCTTACCCATTATGACGTCAGCCAGGTGACCACGTGATCGACTGTGCTATTTCCGAACCATAGTCACATCATTATATCTATGTATTATCTACATTATACGTTAATTCATATGGTCAATATCCTATACAAGACAATGCGTTAGTAACCTTTGATAACCAGAAAGTATAGTGCAAACCTCTTGAAGGTTATACTCCAGTTTCCAGACCAGGGTTTGCCTTCTCTTTGAACGGGGATGGTATGCAACAAGTTCCATCCACAGTATGGAACTGTTCCGCAAATAGCATACCTCTAGTTGTATTAACTGTAGTAGACATACGACCTGGCCGTAATGTTGCAATCATACTACTGAATTACCCATACGAGATTGCGTAGAGTAAACTTTGATAACGAGTCAGTGAAGTGCAAGTCTCTTTAAACGTTATACTCCAGGGTTTGCAAATGTCTCCAAACGAGGTCGGTCACATCTTTTCTACAGACAAGGAGTATCTATAACGGAGTTCTTAGGTAAATAGCATGTCTCTGGTTTCAGCCTGAAATCAGGGACGCGAAGACGTAGATCCCTTAAAGAGCCTCGACAACAAAAGAGGGCGGCAACGTGGGTTAATGGCTCCCGATGCGCGTTGCATAATCTCCAGGGGAATCTATGCGTTTGGCTCATTTCAAGGAGGGGGGGACACGTAAAACAAACGAGCAACTCAATCCGCTTGTCATTAACGAGAACGCGCCGTGTTGTGCATACAGCAGCGCTACTATCCAAGACAACACGTGCAGACGCAAGGCTGCCGTCCGATAATCAAATTTGCCGCCTAACCGAATTAAGCTAAAACGTAAACCTTCATTCCGACGATGCGGATCCGCAGTGCCGTGTCTACAGTCTGTGTTTCGAACGGCAGGAAATTTTGGAATTTCTCAATCTTTAGGATTTTTTTAAAGCCAAACTAACGAACCGATTTCAATGCAACTTTCACAGTCTATTAAGTACTACCGAGTCTACATGTGGTATTTTTTTAGTTGCTCTATCTTTATAATTATGGGAGTTATAAGCGAATAACTTTTCCCCAACAAGGACCCTTTTTTCTGCTCTGTAGTCTGTACAGACTTTCATGGGGCGAGCACACCAGATTTTGGTCAGCAACCCCTCAGGAGTAACAACAGTCCTGTAATTGTTTTATCTGATTTTAAACAAGACAGAATCTCGGTAACTTATCAATTCAATTTAGATAGAGCCGTTGTGTTCGTATCGGAAAAGCCCCCCGTCCTGCTTTAATACAAACGGCCAGAAAAAAAACTCTCAATGTTGTTAAAATAGTCGACATTAAACTTAATCCTTCCAAAAAAATATAGAACTTTTCAGTAAAAATGATAAAGTATCATCTTGGGGAACAATCCGTCCAAAAGGATTAGAGTCTCTATACACGGAGTACAATTTGCATTCAATAATCACAACACTTTGTAATGGAATAACAAATCGACCAATCCTAATTTAAGCTCATAAAAATAAAAATAATGTTATAATGACAAAATAAATTATGATGCTATAAAACTTAATTTTAAATTAATAATGATTTAAATATAAAATTCCAACTGGACAGGGCTGATTAGTAGGATGCTTTCACATTTGATTCAATCTTAACGAAACCTTGTCTACTGGATATCTTTTTTTGGCGATCATTTGCAAACACAATCTATGCTTTAAAGTTCCTATAGCGGGGATGTTTTTCTATGGAAAAGCGTGTAATCGGATCAGCAGTACATTACGTAATGTTACTTGGAAAATTTTTTACATGTCAACGTCTTGTCAAAAAAGACATTGAAACTGCTTTTCAGTTCAATACATTTTTATCTACTTTAACTTTAAACTCCTCTTAGATTTCAACTAACTTGATCAATAATAACAGATCGCGGTTAAGAGCAAATCGGTTGGAAGGTGTCCGGTTCTCAGCTGGTGACCGGGATGGATAGTTTGAGACATCGGTAAATGGGTAGATAGATAGATAGATAGATACATAGTCACTTAGATCGATAGATAGTTACAAACAGAGATCGATAGGTAAATAGGTAGATGGGTAGGTTAGATCAGCTGGTTGACGTGGGTTACACACATGTCAAACGGATCGGGTATCAGGCTGATGCCGGTGAATAGACAGCAGACGCCATCTACTGGGGCGGCTATAAAGGAAGTTCAAATCTCATGTCAACACTATTTCGGTAATATTCCTAGAAAACAGTGCAGTCGAGAACCCCAGAAAAGGGGATCTGAATGACGGGGAGTTATTGGAAGTTTTATTGAAAACTTTAGGATTTTATTCTGGCCAAACTAATCAACCGATTTGGATGAAACTTGACAAGTGCATGTGCCATTATTAGTTGTACACGCCCTATTTTTTGGGTTGTCATAACTTGAAAACTATGGGAGTAATAGGCAGACAACGCTTTCCCCCTAAAAGAACCCCGAATCTTGCTCTAGACTGTACAACGGTAAGCTTTTCTTTGGAAGCAAAGAACTATTAGCTAAACTGATATATTTAGGTGATAACTAGGCGTATCTACAACTATCCATAACTAACTACACTGTAAACTATCTGCATAACTAATAATGTCATAGATATTACATCTATACAATGTGTCAATATATATGAAATCAACCATAAACTAATCAGCTAAAATGGCTAATACCCCCGCAGTGCAAAAACCAGCAGGTCTTTCAGCAGTTCAACCAGCTCTGGTTCCAGTCCGATTGCTTACGAAGGCAGGAATTCAAACGGAAACTTAAAAAGAAGACAGGAAAAACGAAAACGAATTCAACTATATTCAGTTATCCCGCCCCCCCCCAAAGACACCAGTTAAGTTAAGTTTATTAACCTGCACAGGAGTAATAGATTTCTTATATTAAGAACCACATAATCTTATAGTTTATCAAAGTAATTCGGAATGGTTTAGTTAAGTTTAGATGGTTATATGTCATACTACTTCTCTCGCACGCCAGACATAAAAACGTCAATATTCGCGCTATTCCCGCAGCGCAAGTACAACATCCATTAGCTGAACAGTACTAGATTACACGTACCAGAAGACCAATTCAACATTCACAAGTTAAAAAAGCTAAAATCCTTAACGCAGCGGCAAATCTGCTTTCGAAAATAACCATTCAGCACAAGAGTAAACACTAATGAAGAATCCAATTCAGTTAATCCGCACAAGTACAGCAGATTCAGTCATGATTCAGTACTCGAACGTAACTTTGTGACTTCTTCAAATGATTACTAAATTTTCACGCGTAATGATGATCGATAACTTAAAAACCTACAGTAAATTAACACATTTCAGTTTTTAATTAATGAAATCGTATAGCTGGAGAGAGAGAGAGCAACATCAAATTATATTCCCCCCTTTGGAAGAATATTTAAAATTTATATTAGCTAATATAGAGCTTAATATTACCTTAATAGTATAATCATAAAAAGCTTAATATGAACTAAACTCTGCTGAATTTTAAGTACATATATCAATTCAACCAAAAAATTTTGGTAAAAAAAGTCCATGGTACCAAAATCGTCCTCTTGTTCCTCTTGCACGCCACAGATAAAAACATCAATAATTTCTATTGGCTCCAGAGAGAGTGTGGAAGGGGGTCCTGCGCATTCACGCTGCACAAAACTGTTTTCCATCAGCGACGAATAGGCTTGGCAATTAGATTATATCGGTGAAGGGCCGTGAGAAACGATCGTAATCAATGTCTTATTATTGGCGTCCATTGTCAAGGGGAAATTGCCTTGACTTGACCAGTGATGAGTGTGTGCAGCACACAAATCAAGGGCTCAAAGACCAACTTGTCCGCGTAAGAACTTTCAAAGGCCACACGACTCTTGTGCTCAATGAGATCGTGTCCTTATCAATTAATAGTCTCTTCATCCATTTCTAAAAGACTCTGTCAGAAAGCGCGCGGCCAATTCATGGAAACATTTTTGAAAAAAGGCGGGAAAAGTTGAAACGTAGATACTAAGACTCGGACGGAAAGTTAATTTGGTTCCTGATTAGATAATCTCGCTTCAACTTTTAACCAACAAAAAGGGTCAAGATGCGCAGCACGAAGTCAATCAAGACCGGGAGTGTGTTTGAAATGATTGCGAGTTACCTCGTCGCGACATCCTGGTGGGGCACAGACAGCAGATGAAATCCGTTCCCATTGCTCTGCTCCACTGAATGCACGACGACATCCGTCAAAACTTCGCCGTCCATAAGCAGTTCGCTTTGAAATTCAATCGTCGGAACGACAACATCTTCGGCAGCCTGATCGGTGGTAGCCCCTGGTGGGACTCGGGCCAGTCGCACGTGATTCGTGTACTCGTCAACTTCAACTTCAACAGAGTCGCTGATGTCGACTTTTGATATTGGCCGAGTCCTGCCCAGTTTTCTGCGGACGGCGTAATGGCGCCGGTGAGGGAAATGTGTGCACGTGTATGAAGGTCTCCGCACTCGATCCGACATGTTCCTTCCAACAGTTTTAAGACAACACAAAGACGCGACTCGCGGACGGGATTTTGCCGGCAACAAGACAGGTCTAATCTGTTCCTACCGCTCTGCGCCGAGAGACTGTTCCGTCAAACTCGTAGGTAGCGGCCCTTTGATACTGAAACGCGCCATCGAAGGGTAATCAATAGATCACAAGCACGCAGACACACACTGCATCTCTTTAACCTCTCGAAAACATTGCTGACCACTGCCGAAATATCGTTATATCGACTCCGAAAAGACAGAACTGGTTTAAGAACTTTCAAGTCGAGAGTTCTCACCAAAAGTGGAAACCACAGAAAGTCCTTTATGATAGCTAATCACTCCTGGAAACACCGCCTGGACTTTCGACCGTGGTCTCATTTAGCTGAGCTAGATAAGGCCAGTCCAATTTAGCTTTCAACCTCAAAGGGGTTGAGTGCTGTTTGGACGCTACCAAACCGCACACTGTTCACACTCGGACGAAAACGGGAACGAAATCGTCGACGTCAGACCATGGAATCCCCCCGGGTCTCCTTTCCTGCCTCTCTCCTTTCTCAGAATGGCCTCCAGATTACACAGCGCAGAGCTGTTTATTTGCTGTATACAGACTTACAGAGCATGACATGAGAAAAAAGAAAGGTTCTGAATGGCGGGATTGCAATTTCCTCAAATTCGTGATTTTTTTCAAGCAAAACTAACGAGCCGATTTCAACGAAACTTTACCAGTCTATCATCAGCTAATAGTTCTACACCGGGTATTTTTTGGACTGCTACAACTCTGAAAGCACGGGAGTAAAAGGCGCTTAACTTTTTCCCTTTTGCTCTTAACGAGAAACATTCATTTCTGGCGATTCCGCGCTCTCTAACAATCTATCCAAACACCTTCGATTTGTTCCACGGCCAACGTCATTTTCTTGGGTGTTAGTGTACAACAGTGCCTGTATCCAGGGCCTCATCCGGACGATATAGAAAAGAGGCCTTACAGTGTATGTTAGGAGTGTGTGAAAAGCGATAAGCAAATATAAAGAGCACCCAGACCTGTGCCTCCCTTCTTTTCCGTCACACTGGTCCCTTTTTAAAAGGAAAGGAGGCGCACAAGTACAAATTTACTGCGAAAAGCTCGATCGATACATCTCATAAAAACGCAACAAACCTTCTGTATCACCACGAAATGAATAAAATCTTTAGTGGGGACGCATGAATTCTAACAAGCACTGCTGTTCCTTTTTTGAGGTAAAAGTCACGTATTCTTTCCTCGTATCCCGGTTTCCGAGAAATGGTCACCACCATCCCCCCCCCAAAAACAAGGTAAAGTAACGAGCTTCTGGCTAATATGTACAGTCTAGAGCAATAAAAAAAAGGGTTCTTGCTGGGGAAACGTTGATCGGCTATACCGCCCGAGTTTACAAAGATATAACAGCCAAAAAAATACTCGTTGTAGAACTGACAGTACTTTATACAATAGTCAAGTTTCATTTAAATCGGATCGTTAGTTTGGTCAAAATAAAATCTTAAAGTTAAAAAGATCCATTCAGAACCCCTTTTTGGGGGCTCTCGACTGTACCGCTGACAGGACCAATAAAAGAAAGGTAATTGCAAAAGAGGATATGTGCTATAAAAGGGCGCTGTAAATAGAGCTGGTCCTTCATTTAGGAAAGGGGCGAGGGAAAAAAACAGGAAGTGTGACGTCAACTTATGACGTCATCAACTTGATAATTAAAGAGCGCGAATTTTTGGCTTGTGACGGAACGTGCGCGGTATGCCAATCTGCCGATTCCTTCTTGAAATACTTATTCCTACTGAATTGGTGCCGTGCGACTCTGTAGAAGGTAAACGGTCCAACTGACATTAAGTTTGAATATGATCACATCAACTCTTAACCTCTTTTAAGTCACTGCAATTGATTTTGAATCAGACCTGTGCTGCAGTGAAACAAACCAGGGCCGCCATTAGTGTAATATTCGCGTGACTCTCCTTTATGTTGCACACGGCGCGACTCAATTATACTAATTCCCCTCGGCGCGCCAAGCCAAGACCCAACCGGCCTCGTATAATCCAGACAAATCATGTAGCTGTGCAAATTAGATAAGCCTCCCTGACGGTCCAAATTAAGAACTAAAAGTCGCCTATACTCGATTTCTGGTTAATCTATGAGCAAAACCAAGAACGCGGCAAAGTTGGGTTCCAAGTCGGTAAATAACCAAGGTACAGTTCCTTACCTCGATTGCGAAGAAATGGCAGCAGCTGTATCTTCGCTACTTGGATCTTCAGGATAGGCTTGGCTGTGATAAATTGAAGCCATGTGATCCGATAGGAGGCTTAGCTCCTGAAACATGGCGGGGATCCATAGTCCTGTCATTGTTTAAGGTGACGGCAATACTAACAGACAAATCTCCTGTGTGTGTGAGAGAGAGAGAAAAAAAAAGCAGAAAATAAGGTTAAAGAATAAATTTCCTGCTTCCAGTCATTCAGGCCAGCAGATATGTGGGTTTTGGGAAGCCAAGGATGTGTTTATTACCTGTTTCAAACAGAAGGTTATTCAACTGTGAGTTGAGTGTCAGGCAAACCGCGGTATTTTCTCGCCAATTCACCTAAAGGGAAATCGTAATATTGAAATATCTATAGCACATTGCGAGTTTCACGGATTGACATTAAATAAATTAGAATAACATCAAATTAACATATACCCAGCATGGGGAATAAAATTACCCAAGTTCACCAGACTTTTTAAAAAAAAGTCCTGCCCACGCAAGTTTTCACTGTCTATAGTTTCTACGGTGAAAAAAAGGTTAAAACCGTTATTTGCCTCAGTTAAATGCTGCCTACCTTTGGGCAGTGTTGGCGAACCGACGACTTAGTATACTGAACCGTGGAATTGTTGTTTTGTCACTAAAACCTAAAACTTGTGACGATACTTGTTTATTGACATTTCTGTCCAAAAAGGGAGTGAAAGTTACGCTATGCCTTCCACAGGTAACTTGCGAGCACGGCCACCACCGGAGTCCTCATTCATGACCGGCCACATGTAACGGGCACACGCACGTCACACAAAAACACAACGCGCGCCGCGACATCTACCGCCAATTACCCGCATAGTCAGATTTCATCACCAATTTACTGCCTTTGCTTCAATATTAGATATAAATAATCCAGTAATTCACCCAGTTATCGATTATTTGATTAACGAGAATGATTCAGTGTTATGCAGATGTGTGTCCGTGGCCCGAAACGGGCCCGCAATGCTCGAATCCCGGGTCGCGATTGACATGACAACGAACTGTGGTTAACTCCTATATAACTTAAATACTTTTTATCATCATTAATATTTGAATTTAAAATGATTACTACAGCAAGATAATTCACACGTGTAACTTAGGAATTTGCTGGTTTGTCAAAAAGCTTCCTGCTTTTGCCGCTAGGTGGCTACCGTGGCTTTCCACTGAACAGCCGAATAGGGGGGTGGTGTTAGATCATCTGTCAAGTGATAGCAGTTTTTCACCGGGTTCCGCATTTTGTTTTGAAGAAATCCAAATTTCCCCACTGTCTGAACGACTTTGGTCAATTGGTAAATAGTTTCTTGCCATTAATAAACTTAAAATTGCAATTTTTTTCCGAGCCATAAGAACGTCATTCGGGTCTGTTTCCAAGAGAAGTGACGCACACACTTTTGCTTCCATTTTCTCCTCTTTTCACATTTTCTTCTTTTTGTTGTTGAAATATCGGTTTTAAGTCAATAATACGAGTTTTCCGTGGTCCTTGTACTTTGTTTGAAGTTTTACTACCAAAAATAGCTGTTTGCTGCGAAATTTTTTTCTGAACGTAACGGTCGAGCTAGGACTCTCATGCTGCGTGGCGGCTGAAATTCTTATCGCGACCCGGAAAGCATCTATGCATATTTCACCCAATGATCGGTCAGATAGCTTAAATCGTGTCTAATGTTTAGTTGAAACCTCCGTCTATCAACGTTTTCATTCGCACCAACTTGCGTTTTTGCACGACGGGCCCCCTCGTGACCCTCGTCCAGCCGCTCGAGGAATCCTGTCGAGCCCGTTTCTACATTACGTTTTCGGTTATCAATGATAACAGATGCCTTTTAATCCTTAACATAGATTGAGTTTTCAGTGATTACAAAAACAATAACCAAAAACGCGCAGGATGCATTAGAATCTTTGGATGATTTTTTTTCTTCCTTTCAAAGGGGGGAGGATATTCCAATCAATACGACATGTGTGTATGGTTTAAGTAATGCGCATGCGCCGAAGCGTTGCTTCTTGGTGCAAACCAGTTCTAGAATTCGGCAGCCGGTACTATTTTTTCCCGTAATATCATTGCAGGTTTTGCTTATAGCAGCACGGCGTCTAGTGTAATTCCTCAAGGTTAAAGCAATGCCAGCGGTTCGAGGAGACGGGATGCGCGGCTTGGCCGTTTTCATCTCAGACATACGAAATTGTAAGTCCACTAGCCTTTATCGAACCAAATGTGTCTTTTTTTTAATCTGAATCTGTGTGTTTTGTCGATTGGCAGGTAAAAGCAAAGAAGCTGAAATCAAACGAGTCAACAAGGAGCTGGCCAACATTCGATCCAAGTTTAAAGGCGACAAGACTTTAGACGGCTATCAGAAGAAGAAGTATGTCTGCAAACTGCTCTTCATCTTCTTGCTCGGACATGACATCGATTTCGGACACATGGAGGCTGTCAACTTACTCTCGTCCAACAAATACACAGAGAAGCAAATTGTAATTCACCGTTTGACCCCTTCCTTAACGAGGTTTCTGATGATTAATCATCTGTTTATCTGTCTAGGGCTACTTATTTATTTCTGTCCTGGTGAACACCAACAGTGATTTGATTCGACTAATAATCCAGAGTATCAAGAACGATTTGGCTTCACGCAACCCGGTCTACGTTAATCTTGCCCTCCAGTGCATCGCCAACATCGGCAGCAAAGAAATGGCCGAGACGTTTGGAACTGAGATCCCTAAGCTTTTGGTTTCCGGGTAAGTTCATTCATTCTACTCATTTAGTACATCTTCCTTATTCAAGAATCAGGTTTAAAACTACGCAATATACTTACGGCGTGACTGGTTTTTGTTGTTTTCAAAGGGACACCATCGATGTTGTCAAACAGTCGGCAGCTCTGTGCTTGCTGCGCCTGCTGAGGACCAGCCCGGAGGTTATTCCAAGTGGTGAATGGACCTCGCGCATCATCCATCTACTCAACGACCAGCACTTGGGCGTAGTTACGGCTGCTGCATCTCTTATCGAAGCCTTGGTGAAACGCAATCCTGAAGAATACAAGGGCTGCGTTAGCCTCGCTGTCTCCAGACTCAGCAGAGTAGGATTCCTTTTTTAAAAATAACATCAACAATAACATTGATTAGTTGTTAATCTTGTTAATTACGCAGACAGGAATTCTACTTTATTTCCCATTATTCTAAAATGGTCTCTTTAGTAATCAGCTAATAGTACAAGTCTAATTATGATAAAATGACCGTTTCCTATTTCATTGATCTGCCGCTCCAGATAGTGACGTCGAGCTACACAGATCTTCAGGACTACACGTACTATTTTGTTCCAGCACCGTGGCTCTCTGTGAAGCTGCTCAGGCTTTTGCAGAATTACCCGCCTCCAGGTTTGCTGTTCTCACAGATTGGCGATTATTAATCTACGATGACTTATATGGCGGAAATAATGATGTGCTTTTATTGGCTTCTTCAGAGGATCCCGGTGTCCGCGGACGGCTCTCCGAATGCTTAGAGACCATTCTGAACAAAGCCCAAGAGCCGCCCAAATCGAAGAAGGTCCAACACTCGAACGCCAAGAATGCCGTTCTCTTTGAAGCTATCAGCCTGATTATACATGCTGACAGGTAAAATCGGATTCCTCAGCTTTGCTACATTTCCCGATTTCTCATTCATTTCCACCGATACCGATTTTAGCGATGCCAATCTGTTGGTCCGTGCATGTAATCAGTTGGGTCAGTTCCTGTCCCACCGGGAGACCAATCTACGTTACTTGGCTCTGGAGTCGATGTGCTTACTGGCTACCTCCGAGTTCTCTCACGAGGCTGTTAAGAAACATCAGGAAACTGTCATCAACGCTTTAAAAGTAAGATATCTTTAATTTGAAAAAAAATCAGATTAAGATCTTGTCTAATTTTAGCTGTTGGATTTCGTTCGTTAAAAATGACTCGTGTTGGTTTTTCAGTATTGAGAATGGGATGTAATCGGGAACGTTTGAATTTCTAGACCGAACGCGACGTTTCCGTACGTCAGCGCGCCGTGGACCTCCTCTACGCCATGTGCGACAAGACCAATGCCGAGGAGATTGTCCAGGAGATGCTAAATTACCTGGAAACGGCCGATTACTCTATTCGCGAGGAAATGGTACGGAAACCTTTCCCACCTGTCGTCTCCCCCCTATTTTTCGTTACTTTGAAAACTATGACTGCGTTTGGTTTAGGTGTTGAAAGTCGCCATTTTGGCCGAAAAGTATGCAACCGACTATACCTGGTACGTGGATGTGATTCTCAACCTGATTCGCATCGCTGGTGACTACGTCTCCGATGAAGTCTGGTACCGCGTCATTCAGATCGTCATCAACCGCGAAGATGTCCAGGGCTATGCTGCCAAGACCGTCTTTGAAGTATGTTTCTCCTGTGTATTAACAGATATACCAACGTTTACATTATATCCTTTATCTCAATGCTCTTATCTAAACAGGCGCTGCAGGCACCAGCTTGCCACGAGAACATGGTTAAAGTGGGCGCTTACATTTTGGGAGAATTCGGAAATTTGATTGCTGGAGACCAGCGTTCCTCGCCGCAAGTTCAATTTCAACTGTTACATTCCAAAGTATAGCCTCCTGTTCATTAGTTTGAAGTCGCAATGACCTTAATAGTTGGGTTTTTACTTATTTTTTTAAAAAAAATAGTATCACCTGTGTTCCCCGTCGACCCGCGCCCTTCTTCTGACCACTTACATCAAGTTCGTCAACCTGTTCCCGGAGATCAAGACCCAGATTCAGGACAACTTCAGGGCGGATAACAACCTGCGCAACGCCGATGCAGAGCTGCAACAGAGAGCTTCCGAGTACCTTCAACTCAGCATTGTGGCGTCCACCGATGTCTTGGTAAAACTCGACCTGTGGATTCTTGAAAACGATAATTTTACATGAAATTGTAGTTCTCTTGTCGGTATCACAACTACCTTTAATTCAAGTTATATAAATTAATTAAATATTACATTATATGAATATATATATATCTTGTTATGACTATTGTATTATTAGATATTTATGATATTATTGTATTATTATGTATTTAATGTTACTGTGTGTATAACTGTTAAAGCTGATATATAAATAATTTATATCAAACATGATTTTCTCGGTATCAAAATTACTTTTTACTTAAATTATATAAATCAACTTAATATTTAACTTATTATATATTTATTTTGTTATTCTTATACTTTACATTATTGTATATTTCATTAGATATTGTACAAATTGATGTGTGATTAATTATATACGTATGTATGATTTATATACGTATGTATATATGTATAATTTTTTAAAAGGCCACCGTTTTGGAAGAAATGCCGCCGTTCCCCGAGCGAGAATCCTCCATTTTGGCCATTTTGAAGAAGAAGAAGCCCGGGCGTGTACCAGAGCAAGGCACCGCCCCGGAGAACGCCCCCAAAGAGCGCAAAAGCCCCGCCCTGTCTGCCGTTACCAACCATACAACTGCTACAAATAACCAGTCGGCCGATTTGCTTGGACTGTCATCGCCACCGGCCGCAACCAGCCAGACTTCCGCTCCATTCGTCGATGTTCTGGCCGATGTGTTCAACGCTGCGTCACCGCCGACCGTCAATAATGGACCCAATTTCCAACCTGTTGACAATTTGAAAAAGTGAGTATCAGATTTATATTTAGTCATATTATTCATGTTTATAAAAGGCGCGCTTAGTTGGACGGCAGATTTAGTTTAATTCAAGACGCGGGGTTTAAATGATTCATAATTTTTTAATTTTGAAAACTCGTTTCTATGTCTCCATTCATTTTCCGACAAAAGAATCCGACTTTTAAATCGTGTTACATCAACAGGTTTACATGCAAAAACAATGGAGTACTTTACGAGAACGACCTACTGCAGATCGGCGTCAAAGCCGAATTCCGTCAGAACCTGGGCCGCGTTGCGCTGTACTTTGGAAACAAAACGTCGTTTCCCTTCCAGGTAAACCATATTAGATTGTGTTATAACTGCCATCAAGTTAAACACTATAGTGATTTCAATTCTAGGGTTTTACATCGACGGTTGGCTCGCCCGGAGAACTGGCTACCAAGATTGCCGTTCAGGTCAAACCCGTCGACTCTGCGGTGCCTGCTGGAGCTCAGATTCAGCAGCTGGTCAACGTCGAATGCGTTGAGGATTTCAAGGGTAAAAATGTCAACATTTCAACAAGTATCGAACGCGCCGAGTTTATATTCCGTTTCGGTTTATTCGTTGTTGCAGAATACCCGACCCTGACTGTCCTGTTTCTGTACAACGGAGTGCAGCAGAGATTGAGCCTCAAGTTGCCGGTTAGCGCCAACAAGTTCTTCGAGCCGACTGAAATGAATTCGGAGGCATTTTTTGCTCGCTGGAAGAACCTCAGCGGGTAATATCGATCACCGGTTATCGAAGACGTTATGTGTATAAAGATGGCATGTATCATTGGCAGACCCAATCAGGAGGCTCAGAAGATATTCCAGGCCACCCAACCCATGGACCAGGCAATGATCCGCACCAAACTCAGCGGATGCGGAATGCAGTTGCTGGACGGTATCGATCCCAACAAGGAGAATTTCGTCTGCGCCGGTATCGTCCACACTCGTCTGCAGCAGATTGGTTGCCTGCTGCGACTCGAACCGAACCGTCAGGCACAGGTGAATCTCATTTGACATTGAGTTCAGTGTTGTTTTTTAACATTGGATTTTGTATTCCCCTCCACAGATGTATCGCCTAACTGTCCGTTCGAGCAAGGAATCTGTGGCTAGCGTGGTTTGCGAACTTCTGGGCGAACAGTTTTGAAACCAAGGGAGGAAACTTGAATGATGTAGTTTTGCAGATTGCTGCTGAGGAATAAAGAAAAAAATAAGGATCTGTTTTCTGGTAGAATTTCCCACAATGAGATTTTTCCCCCCTCCCCGTGCTGGTTGAATGTCAATTCGAAAGTTCTGAAGAGAAAACACACACAATGGGATTAACACATTGATCAGTATGTTTGGTTTCTGGTGCTGTGGCGGTTTCAATCATTCAGTTTTTCTTTTGTTTAAATTTGATTAAGTTACTTTTTTTTTAAATTGTCAGGAAAAGAATTGAAGTTTCTCCTCTATCTGAAGTCTGTCATAGACCATGTTAATCTTCATCGTTATTTAGCTCTATTGGCTCATCTTCTTCAAAGATAACATGCGCAATCTTATAACCCTTGTTTTTGCAGTTGCTACGGAATAATCTGTGTGCTAGAAGCAGAACTGTCACAACTATCCCTGCACTCAGCTATTGTTCTCTTTTATTTTTTGTTTCTTATTTTTCCTCTTCCCTGCTGGAATGATGCAGG